>ONZH01025162.1:0-118981 GCA_900303285.1 Rhinella marina
ATAAGGCCTATATATTTTATAGTTCAAGGTACACAGCCGTGTACTAACTTTTCAGACGGTGGGTATAAACACCAGGTATTTAAATAATTTTGCAAGAGAACGCACAGTACAGTTGCCTAGTATAAGGCCTATATATTTTATAGTTCAAGGTACACAGCCTGTGTACTAACTTTTCAGACGGTGGTATAAACACCAGGTATTTAAATAATTTTGCAAGAGAACGCACAGTACAGTTGCCTAGTATAAGGCCTATATATTTATAGTTCAAGGTACACAGCCGTGTACTAACTTTTCAGACGGTGGGTAAACACCAGGTATTTTAAATAATTTTGCAGAGAACGCACAGTACAGTTGCCTCAGTATAAGGCCTATATATTTTATAGTTCAAGTACACAGCCGGTGTACTAACTTTTCAGACGGTGGGTATAACACCAGTATTTAAATAATTTTGCAAGAGGAACGCACAGTACAGTTGCCAATTATAAGGCCTATATATTTTATAGTTCAAGGTACACAGCCGTGTACTAAACTTTTCAGACGGTGGGTATTAACACCAGGTATTTAAATAATTTTGCAAGAGAACGCACAGTAACAGTTGCCAATTATAAGGCCTATATATTTTATAGTTCAAGGTACACAGCCGTTGTACTAACTTTTCAGACGGTGGGTATTAACACCAGGTATTTAAATTAGTTTGCAAGAGAACGCACAGTACAGTTGCCAATTATAAGGCCTATATATATTTTATAGTTCAAGGTACACAGCCGTGTACTAACTTTTCAGACGGTGGGGATTAACACCAGGTATTTAAATAATTTTGCAAGAGAACACACAGTACAGTTGCCAATTATAAGGCCTATATATTTTATAGTTCAAGGTACACAGCCGTCTGTACTAACTTTTCAGACGGTGGGTATTAACACCAGGTATTTAAATAATTTTGCAAGAGAACGCACAGTACAGTTGCCAATTATAAGGCCTATATATTTTATAGTTCAAGGTACACAGCCGTGTACTAACTTTTCAGACGGTGGGTATAAACACCAGGTATTTAAATAATTTTGCAAGAGAACGCACAGTACAGTTGCCTAGTATAAGGCCTATATATTTTATAGTTCAAGGTACACAGCCGTGTACTAACTTTTCAGACGGTGGGTATAAACACCAGGTATTTAAATAATTTTGCAAGAGAACGCACAGTACAGTTGCCTAGTATAAGGCCTATATATTTTATAGTTCAAGGTACACAGCCGTGTACTAACTTTTCAGACGGTGGGTATAAACACCAGGTATTTAAATAATTTTGCAAGAGAACGCACAGTACAGTTGCCTAGTATAAGGCCTATATATTTTATAGTTCAAGGTACACAGCCGTGTACTAATTTTTCAGACGGTGGGTATTAACACCAGGTATTTAAATAATTTTGCAGGAGAACGCACAGTACAGTTGCCAATTATAAGGCCTATATATTTTATAGTTCAAGGTACACAGCCGTGTACTAACTTTTCAGACGGTGGGTATTAACACCAGGTATTTAAATAATTTTGCAAGAGAACGCACAGTACAGTTGCCAATTATAAGGCCTATATATTTTATAGTTCAAGGTACATAGCCGTGTACTAACTTTTCAGACGGTGGGTATTAACACCAGGTATTTAAATTAGTTTGCAAGAGAACGCACAGTACAGTTGCCAATTATAAGGCCTATATATATTTTATAGTTCAAGGTACACAGCCGTGTACTAACTTTTCAGACGGTGGGGATTAACACCAGGTATTTAAATAATTTTGCAAGAGAACGCACAGTACAGTTGCCAATTATAAGGCCTATATATTTTATAGTTCAAGGTACACAGCCGTGTACTAACTTTTCAGACGGTGGGTATTAACACCAGGTATTTAATAATTTGCAAGAGAACGCACAGTACAGTTGCCAATTATAAGGCCTATATATTTTATAGTTCAAGGTACACAGCCATGTACTAACTTTTCAGACGGTGGGTATTAACACCAGGTATTTAAATAATTTTGCAAGAGAACGCACAGTACAGTTGCCAATTATAAGGCCTATATATATTTTATAGTTCAAGGTACACAGCCGTGAACTAACTGTTCAGACGGTGGGTATTTACACCAGGTATTTAAATTAGTTTGCAAGAGAACGCACTGTACAGTTGCCAATTATAAGGCCTATATATTTTATAGTTCAATGTACACAGCAGTAGTGCCAAATATAGTTTGGTATGTAGCAGAGCACCTAATACACCACTAATTCCTCTCTCTGTCCCTACTCCAGCAGCTGTCCCTGAATACAGCAGCCGTTCTCTGTAAAGTGTATATTGTAGTAAAGCTATCACTGTACTGCACTATAGTAGCCCTGATAAGGGCTTTTAATCACGCTCCTGTCTGTCCAACAGCTAAAACCTGTCTCTCCCTTCTCCAGCCTCTGTCCCTGACTAAGTTCACGCAGCATATGCGTACGAGCAGGAAGAGCTGAGTTTTTAATATTCGAGGTCACATGGTTTTTCCAGCCAATGCATGTAGACGCCGTTTTCGCGCTGCCAGCGTGCTCAGCGTGCCTGTCATACCCCCCCTGCATGGTGATTGGTGGAAAAAGAGCGCCAGGGAAGGTGGGAGGGGAAACGAATTCTAAGTGCGCCATTGCCGTTATACTCGAACGAAATCGAGTACGCCAAATAGCGTAGTATTCGATCGAATACCAGCTCGATCGAACACTACTCGCTCATCTCTAGTCATTAACAAAATTTTGAAAAACCGCAGGAGCATTACTTAACCCGAAGGGCATTACTAGATACTCATAATGACCCTCCGGGGTATTAAAAGCGGTTTTCCATTTATCCCCCTTACGGATTCTGATTAGGTTGTACGCCCCCTTCAGATCCAGCTTGGTAAACCAACAGGCACCCTGAACCTGATTCAGCAAGTCAGGAATGAGAGGTAAAGGGTACCTGTTCTTAACAGTAATTTTGTTGAGCTCTCTATAATCGATGCAAGGTCTCAACCCACCATCCTTTTTGCTCACAAAAAAGAACCCAGCACCCATGGAAGAGACCAAAGAAATCGTCAATATACTCAGGCAAACATGTGGATTTACTGGTAAGACCTAACTGCAAAACAGACTTGCAACAATTTATACAATTTGGTCCCCACCTCTCCAATTCCCCTGATGCCCAATTAATTACCGGGTTATGACTCTGTAACCAAGGTAACCCAAGCACCAGGTCGGCAGGCAAATTCTTTAAAACCAAAAACAAACAGGTTTCAACATGATGGATTCCCACCATCAAAGTGACCTCAGAAGTACAAAATTCAGCTCCGCCACTATTAAGAGGAGTGGAGTCAAGTGCTATGATCGGGATAGTCTCCTTAAGGGAAACCAAAGGGACCAACGATTGAGCAAACTCAAAATCAATAAAATTGCATGCCGAACCTGAATCAATGAAAGCCCTCCCAGATCCTCTGGACTGATCGAAGGAAATGACACAAGGTAATAAGATCTTCTTCCTTACCACAGTCGGAAGTACCTTAACAACTGAGGATGATCTCTTGGAAGAAGGAAGTTTGGGACATTGCTGACACCAATGGTTCTTGTCTCCACAGTAGAAGCAGACCCCCTTTAATCGTATCTGCTCCCTCAGGGTGGCTCCAAGTTGCATTGGTTCTTCAGGGATCATGCCAGGAGATGGAGTTTGAGGAGTAGTCTCTGGAAGAACGACCACCGGAAAGAGAGTCGAGCGTTCCTTCTGCCTCTCCCTGACACATCTGTCTAGCTTAATGGCTAGCGTCATAGTCTCCTCTAATGACTCAGGGGTAGGGTAACTAACCAGGAGGTCCTTAAGATGATCAGAGAGCCCCCGTCTAAACTGACTCCTTAATGCAGGATCATTCCAACTAGAGGAAATGCACCACTTCCTGAATTCGGCACAATAATCCTCTACTGGACGGTTACCCTGCCGAATGTCCCTTAGCTGAGTCTCCGCCACCATGGCTAAGTCAGGCTCCTCATACAACAGTCCTAGGGCCTGGAAAAAAGCCTCCACCGACTGCAGACAGGGGGAGTCACGGGGCAAGGAAAAAGCCCACTCCTGCGGGTCACCCTGCAGCAGAGAAATAATAATTTTTACCTGCTGCGGCTCAGGTCCCGAGGAGTTTGGGCGCAACTCCAAGTAAAGCTTACAGCTTTCCTTAAATGAGCGGAAAGCCTTGCGATCCCCAGAAAAACGATCGGGGAGCTTGACATGAGGTTCCAGAGAGGTACTGGAAACCATAGGAGCAGCCGCAGGTGTGGTCTGCTGCTGCTCATGAAATTGGAGCCTTTCAGCCAAGTCCTGAATTATTTGCGCCATGTTATGAACTTGGTGAGTAAGTGCTCGCAACTGATCCATAAATTTTTGGGCCTGTTATTCTGTCATGACAGGAACATGGGGGTGAAGTGCACCCTGACTTAACCCCACCTCCGTCCCTGCCTATTTGCCACACCCAAGGCTAAAGGTCCAAGGGGAGCAACTGGACGGCAAACCCTACTCTGCTACGTGAGGGTGCAGGGAAGGGAGAACAACAAATGGACACGGAAACAAACAGACACAATAGTCGAATAGTCAGACAAACAAAAGGTCAAACCAGGAGAGTACGTCAGGATCCGAGGATGAGGCAAAAGCAAGGTCGAGGTCACTAGCAATAGGTCAGGTAATACGGCAGGTCACAAGTAGAAATACGCACAGCACCGCAAGGAAGGAACTTCAATAACAGGCAACTTGCTAGGCAGTTGCCATCTTTAAATAGCCCGCCCAGGATCATGTGATGTGGCCAGCATCACATGACCTGAGGCGGCGCATTGCTGCCAAAACAATATGCAAAGTAGCCATGTGGTGTGATCAGCACCACATGGCTAAAAACCCAAAAGATAATTAACTGATGAAGTGCTGGCTGGCCAGACCAGCACTTCAATTCCCTACTGCTCGTCTCTAGGGGGGCGGAGAAATCCGGCGGCGCTGCATGGAGGGAGCGCGTCACCAACCTCCCGTTACAGGTCCTTGCGTATGCTAAAAGTTGTTGACTCATTTGAATGTTTGGGCATGAGTATATCGCCCAGGACCCAAGATTTTATTCAGCTTAACCTGGTCCCATTGATAAATTAATTGAGATCGAAAAATACGACATGGCCTTAATTACCTTTGTCTAGAGCTGATAGAATACCTTTAGTTAAGTTGGTGATTTTACCCATACTCCTCTATATCCTTAGAAACTCTCCAGTATGGTTTGAGGATAAGTTTTTTAAACTTATTGAAATAATTATCAATGATCTCCTTTGGGGACGAAAGCGAGTAAGGTTAAAATTGGAATATATTTATAAGCCATTGGAGCAGGGAGGGTTAAACCTTCCTTATTTCTAGGGCTATTTCATAGCTGGGCATAGCTCTAGATCGTGGGCTACTATTAGAGTATGGTTGGGAATAAAGGGATCTCTTCCTTGCACTCCACTTTGGCATAATTACTATTTATAGGAGTTGGATAAATTAGCTGGGGACCCTTTTGGCACAAAAAGTAATATTGTGTATGCTTCACAGGTGGTGAGGAGTGGAAAGGTACTCCCTTTTTCCTGCCTAGCACAGATAGGGAATTTAGGTAACTTAAGTTGGTTTAGGTATTTTCAAATACGTTCAGCACTTTCTAGTGTAAAAGAAAAAGCACAGTTAGGGATAGAATTTACTTTACCTTTAAATGATTTGATAGGGAATTTAGTTAAAAATGTCAAGATACTGTATCAAAATGATATAAATTAGTTAAGGCACTATTTAATAAGCTTGCTTCGCCAGGCCAAAGGGCCTGGGGAACTGATTTTCCAACGATTGTGTTTGAGGAATGGGTAATATATTTGGGAATTTAAGATTAATGTCACACAGTTTCAATCACATATTAGAACAATTTTATATTTTACAAAGGGTTTATATTACGCCGATCTGGTTGAATAAACAGGGTTTAAGGGAGTCCTCTAATTGTGCACGTTGTGGTGTATCTGAGGCCGATTTTCTGCATATGTTTTGGGCTTGTTCAGAGTTGAAAGATTACTGGACTTAAATTCATAATTTTATTATCCAAAAATTGAGAGTTCTGATCCTGTTCACAGTAGAATGCTGGATACTGGGTGATTTATCCAATGTAAACTACCATAAGTATAGAAATGCTTTTGATTAAAATAATGTTTTTGGCCACACTTATTATTACTCGAGTTTGGTTTTCACAGGAGACCCCAAAGTTTAAGGTGTGGTTATATTTGGTCAATAAAGTGAAGAGATATGAAAATATTCTATATACCCAAAGGAATATTGGTGAAAAATGGATTAGGGTTTGGGAGGAGTGTAAGGATTAACCTTCCTTGGTTTTCTATTTTTTCTCCCCCTCTGCACCCTTTATATATCGTTCTCATACTTTGAGTTTGAAGGGCTTGGAGATGCATCATTAGGGAGGGTGGGTAGGTTAGAGGGGAGGTGATGGTGGGGGGAAAAAAAGAATAAGAGTTCATGTTTAATGATTAAATTAGTATGGTTAATAATTTTGCTGTTTTCTAATTAATAAAATTAAAAAAAAGACATCCTCTGCTGGATCTCAATACCGGAAAACAATGCAAGTATAAAAGTAGCCCCACATTGACAGAACATGCTGGGTAAAAAACTTATTGAACACCCTTCATACTCATTTTGTTCTGTAGCCTGCATTGCCTTCAAAGATTCATACTTGCTCCCTGTCAATCCAGTACTGAGGGCTGTCCCTCCATCTTCCAATCCCCAGCTTTTTTCTTCTGACTGAGTATGGTCACCTGCACTGCTGTGGCCAGAAGAAAATAAGCCAGGAAATGGAAGACAGAGGGACAGTAGTCAGCTCAAAGAATTAGAGTGGCAGGGGATAAGTAAGTATGAATCTTTCAATAGTTGACACAGGCTACAGGTCATAGGTAAATGAGTTTAATTTCTGGAAGAAATCCTTTAAACTTGGACACTGAAAGACAGATAAGTTGGCTTTTTCAAGTAATACTGATTTTTTTTGTCATAGCTCTTTTCCAACTTTTGGAACATGCATCATTTTTTCTTTGTTGCTTATTATTATTAAAAACAATATGATTGCATTTAACAGCAATATACAGACAATTTCCATTGTGTGACAATGGCAAGTGTCAATTCTATTAGTTTTTAGAGAGTAACTACATTTTTGTGAAATTTTATTCAAAAATGTCCCAAATGCCTTAAAATCAAATTTGACACCCAAAGTCCTGATTTCTAGTCCTTTAAATTCACTATGCCTAAATTTGGTCCTGCCTGTGCTCCTTGAGCTTGGCTAAATGCTGGTATAGCATATGGGTACCAAGTAACCGGATGCTATACCAGGATTAGCTGTGCGGAGCAGGCTCCTGCATGTACCTGTTCCAGGCAGCTGAGCTAAAAGCTGAGCTGAGCAAGCACAGGCTGGAGCTTGCTCTGCTCAGCTAATCCCTGTTATATGGTACCCATGTGTTATGCCAGTATTTAGTCAAGATCAGAGAGCACAGACAAGAGCAGTGATGTGTGCTCCTGCTCTGTACTCTGTACAATACTGAAAAAATAGTGACGTGCGAAAATAGTGAATTTAAAGTGCCATAGATAACAGAAGTCTGGGTGTCAATTTCTTTATTTAAAAAAAGCAAAAATCCATTGATAAAGTATATTATAAAAATGATTTTTAGGGCATTTGAGATATTTTTAAATAAAATTGCGTAAAAGTTTAGTTTAGAGTGTATTCATATAGTTAAACATGCAATTATAATACACTTGACTAACAGACATGGAGAAAGCAAGGGACGATAAAGAGGAGCAAAGAATTATTTGTAGGTAATCGTATATAGGTAGTGACTGGGTGGTCAGAAGACTCCAAAATAGATGACTAAAGCAAGGTGGCTCATTGTTTAACACTGGTGCCTTACAGCGTTGGGGTCCTAGGTTTAAATCCAGATGGAGTTTGTATGTTCTCCTTGTGTTTGTGTGGGTTTATTCCGGGTACTCTGGTTTCCTCCCACACTCCAAAGACCCACTGATAAGGAATTTCGATTGTGAACTCCATTGGGGACAGCAAATGATCATTATGTCTGTAAAGCACTGAAAAATACAGTACGTCAGAGCTACATATGAGTACAATAATAATCATATTGTTCTCACCGCCTAGTCGCACACTCATGCAGATATATATCTAACTTTCATCATGTCATCTTAATGAATAGAATTATAATTCAAAATAACAATATCACTAGACCCCCATTAGTGACAAGCTGTTGATCAGCCTGCTGTTCATTCACCTATGACTAGTTTATCAGGTATGTACAAGCATGCATCTAAATAAAAAGGCACGAAAAAGCAATTAATCTTAATTAAAAATAATTTATTGCTGTGTGCTTTCAGTTGGTATGCGGAGGCGTCTCCATGGTTACAGATTATAAGCAAATCCTAAGTATTCCTGTCGTGAAGTCATACTCCTTTTTATATGTCCTCTCCATCATGCTAACCTATTGAAAGTGCATAATATGGCCAAAAGTATAGGGCATAAGCAATCACATTTGAAAACTGCTATAACTTCACAAAGACCTATGTCAAGGAGTAAGCATTATTCAGTTTTCATTTATTCCATAGTCACAAACCCACGCAGAAATCGCTTTGCACTTGGATTGCATTTTGTCATCCCAATGAATTGTTATTCAAAATAAAAATATAACTAGAAGCCATTAATGACAAGATGTTGATCAGCATGACTTTCATTTTTGTATGGCCCATTTACAGGTTATGTACATGCATTCATCTAAGTAAAAAAAAGGCAATTACTTGTAGTTTCCTATTGCAATTACTTGTATTTCCTATTCCTATGTCAGGAAAGGAGGGGATTAACCTAATTGCTTGGGATAGGGCATTCCAGAGAAGTGGTGCAGCTTAGGAGATGTCTTGAAGACAGGAGTGAGAGGTTCTGATTCTGGCCGATGTTAGTCATAAATCATTTGCAGGGCATAGAGCATGGGTAGGGTGTAGAATAGACAGGAATGAATGAGGTGATATAGAGAGGGGAAACTTAAGCACTTTGGATACCTTTGTTGGTGATAATGAGTAGAGATGAGCGAGTAGTGAAATATTCGAAAGTTCGAAATTCGATTCGAATAGACCGCGAAATTCGACTATTCGACCGAATATCGAATCCCATTAAAGTCTATGGGGAAAAAATGCTCGCCACTTGGAAATCTCAATTCGACCACTTGGAGGTCACCAAGTCCACCCTGAAACCTCAGAAAAGGATGCCAACACTGCTGGAATGCAACTGGGACAGCAGGGGAAGCATGTCTGGGTGCATATAACGCGCCCAAGTCGCACTATTACGCCACTATCACAGCCTCTCAACAATACACTCCAAAGACAATCTAACCTCTCTGTAAAGTGAGACCATACAAGGAAACCTTCTTTCCTCTACATTGCCATGGACCCCAAGCCAAACTAGACAAAAAAGAAGATGAAATTCTGCACCCCTTAAAATCACGTTGCCTATGACAACCACAGATGGCATAGGCAAGGGGGAAAGCAAATAGACCCCACCCCTAATTGTCATTGTGTGTGTGTGTGAAATGTGGTCAGACATGTCTTCCTTAAAATGTAAAAACAACTCAAACACATGCAGAAGCCTTAAAATGCCCAAATTGTTGGCGCTAGAGATGTCAGTGACCCGACCTGGCCCAGTGTCATGTCTAGCAGGTAAAGCAGTGGGGATGTTGAGGGATGCGTAGGACCACAAAAGGCAGGAAGAGGCCGTGGGCTGGCCAGAGGCTCATGGAAAATTTTGTGGAGTCCCAAGAGGTGAGACGTCTTAAAAATTGTGTGGAGGCTAAAGAGGTGAGACCTCTTAAAAATTATGTGGAGGCCCAAGAGCTGAGACCTCTTAAAAATTATGTGGAGGCCCAAGAGCTGAGACCTCTTAAAAATTATGTGGAGGCCCAAGAGGTGAGACCTCTTAAAAATTATGTGGAGGCCCAAGAGGTGAGACCTCTTAAAAATTATGTGGAGGCCCAAGAGGTGAGACGGGTTAAAAATTATGTGGAGGCCCAAGAGGTGAGACCTCTTAAATATTTTGTGGAGGCCCAAGAGGTGAGACCTCTTAAAAATTATGTGGAGGCCCAAGAGGTGAGACCTCTTAAAGATTTTGTGGAGGCCCAAGAGGTGAGACCTCTTAAAGATTTTGTGCAGGCCCAAGAGGTGAGACCTCTTAAAGATTTTGTGGAGGCCCAAGAGGTGAGACCTCTTAAAGATTTTGTGGAGGCCCAAGAGGTGAGACCTCTTAAAAATTATGTGGAGGCCCAAGAGGTGAGACCTGTTAAAAATTATGTGGAGGCCCAAGAGGTGAGACCTCTTAAACATTTTGTGGAGGCCCAAGAGGTGAGACCTCTTAAAGATTTTGTGGAGGCCCAAGAGGTGAGACCTCTTAAGATTTTGTGGAGGCCCAAGAGGTGAGACCTCTTAAAGATTTTGTGGAGGCCCAAGAGGTGAGACCTCTTAAAGATTTTGTGGAGGCCCAAGGGGTGAGACCTCTTAAAGATTTTGTGGAGGCCCAAGAGGTGAGACCTCTTTAAAAATTATGTGGAGGCCCAAGAGGTGAGACCTGTTAAAAATTATGTGGAGGCCCAAGAGGTGAGACCTCTTAAACATTTTGTGGAGGCCCAAGAGGTGAGACCTCTTAAAGATTTTGTGGAGGCCCAATAGGTGAGACCTCTTAAAGATTTTGTGGAGGCCCAAGAGGTGAGACCTCTTAAAGATTTTGTGGAGGCCCAAGAGGTGAGACCTCTTAAAGATTTTGTGGAGGCCCAAAGGTGAGACCTCTTTAAAATTATGTGGAGGCCCAAGAGGTGAGACCTGTTAAAAATTATGTGGAGGCCCAAGAGGTGAGACCTCTTAAACATTTGTGTGGAGGCCCAAGAGGTGAGACCTCTTAAAATTTTGTGGAGGCCCAAGAGGTGAGACCTCTTAAACATTTTGTGGAGGCCCAAGAGGTGAGACCTCTTAAAATTTTGTGGAGGCCCAAGAGGTGAGACCTCTTAAAATTTTGTGGAGGCCCAAGAGGTGAGACCTCTTTAAAATTATGTGGAGGCCCAAGAGGTGAGACCTGTTAAAAATTATGTGGAGGCCCAAGAGGTGAGACCTCTTAAAA
Organism: Rhinella marina; assembly: GCA_900303285.1. NCBI lineage: Eukaryota > Metazoa > Chordata > Amphibia > Anura > Bufonidae > Rhinella > Rhinella marina. The sequence goes on from ONZH01025162.1 coordinate 11,225, forward strand.
TTTGTGGAGGCCCAAGAGGTGAGACCTCTTAAAAATTATTGTGGAGGCCCAAGAGGTGAGACCTCTTAAAATTTTGTGGAGGCCCAAGAGGTGAGACCTCTTAAAATTTTGTGGAGGCCCAAGAGGTGAGACCTCTTAAACATTTTGTGTGGAGGCCCAAGAGGTGAGACCTCTTAAAAATTATGTGGAGGCCCAAGAGGTGAGACCTGTTTAAAAATTTGTGGAGGCCCAAGAGGTGAGACCTCTTAAACATTTTGCGGAGGCCCAAGAGGTGAGACCTCTTAAAATTATGTGGAGGCCCAAGAGGTGAGACCTCTTAAACATTTTGTGCAGGCCCAAGAGGTGAGACCTGTTAAAAATTATATGGAGGCCCAAGAGGTGAGACCTCTTAAACATTTTGTGGAGGCCCAAGAGGTGAGCCATAAATATATAAATTTTTCTTATTTACGGAGCAATTCTACGGCGGTTAAGGAGGAGGAGAGGAGGTGGAGGAGGAAATGGCACTTCATACAGATGGCACTTCACTTTTGGCTGCTTTCCACGGTTGGAGAAGCAAAGTCCGGGTCAATCCACTTGCTGTTCATTTTGATTAGCGTCAGCCTGTCCGCACTGTCGGTTGACAGGCGGCTGCGCTTATCGGTTATAATGCCCCCGGCTGCGCTGAACACCCTTTCTGATAGCACGCTGGCGGCAGGGCAGGCAAGCACCTCCAAGGCGTACAGGGACAGTTCCAGCCACGTGTCCAACTTGGAGACCCAGTAAGTGTAGGACGCCGAGGGATCGGGGAGGACAGGGGTACGGTCTGCCAGGTACTCCCGCAACATCCGCCGATACTTGTCCCTCCTGCTGATAGCGGGCCCCGCAGTGATGGAAGTTGCACGAGGGGGTGCCATGAACGTGTCCCACACCTTGGAGAGTGTTCCCCTGGTGGCTGTGGGCCTGATAGATGTTGTGGGACTCTGGGAGACCCTCTCCTCTCTGCCGCCAGCGATGGTGGGTGGGAAAATCTCCATCATGTTCTGCACGAGTTCCCTCTGGTATTCCAGCAATCGATTCGTCCTCTCCTCTACCGAATAAAAGAAGAGACGTTATCTTTATACCGGGGGTCCAGGATTGCGAAGACCCAGTACAGTTTGTTCTCCACTATCCGGACAACACGTGTGTCCCGGGAAAAGCAGCCCAGCATGAAGTCAGCCATGTGTGCCAGACTCTGAATAGGCATGACCTCACTGCCCCCACCAGAAGGATCACTTGCCATTTCCTCCTCTTCCTCTTCCGCCTCCTCTCCGCCCCATCCGCGCTGAACCAATGGGACGCACACAGCCTGACTGCTACCCTCGCCGCCAGCATCCTCCTCCTCTTCCACAGCCACCTCCACGTCGTCCTCCTCCTCATCCTCCTCCTCCTGCAACTGCCACCGTGAAGCAGACAAAAGTGTGGTCTGACTGTGTAGCTCCGTTGCGTCTCCTCCTACCCCCGTCTCCTCTGCGTGCAATGCCTTCTCCCTTATTGCGATGAGCGATTCTTTAAGGACGCATAGGAGCGGGATGGTTACGCTCACTATAGCGTCCTCGCTGCTGACCTTCTTGGTGGACTCCTCAAAGATACGCAGTACATCGCATATGTCTGCCATCCATGGCCACTCGTGGTTGGCAAACTGAGGGAGCTGAGTTGGAGGCACGCGTGGATTCATAATCTGGTACTCCATCAATGCTCTCTGCTGCTCACACACCCTGGCCAACATGGAATAGGTGGAATTCCAGCGAGTCGGCAGGTCGCACAACAGCCGATGTTCAGGCAAATGGAGGCGTTGCTGGAGTTTTTTTAAGCTAGCAGCAGCTACAGTTGACTTCCGAAAGTGAGCGCACAAGCGCCGCACTTTCACCAGTAGCTCTGCCAGGTTGGGGTAAGTCTTTAGAAATTTTTGGACTACCAGATTAAAAACGTGGGCCAGGCATGGTACGTGATCGAGTTCGGCAAGCTCCAGAGCCGCCACCAGGTTACGGCCGTTATCGCACACGACCATGCCTGGTCCTAGCTGCAGCGGCGACAGCCACATCTCCGTCTGCTGCAATATGGCGTCCCTCACCTCTGGGGCGCTGTGCTTCCTGTCGCCCAAGCTGATGAGCTTAAGCACCGCCTGCTGACGTCTCCCCGCGCCAGTGCTGCAACGCTTCCAGCTAGCGGCTGAGGGCGATGTTAAGGCAGAGGAGGAGGAGGAGGAGGAGGGGGGTTTATCAGAACCCATGCTGGCAATCTTGGGCGGGGTGGTAGGTAGGCCGTCTCTGTTTGCGACCCCGTCCCCGCTTCCACTACATTCACCCAGTGTGCCGTCAAAGAGATGTAGCGTCCCTGGCCGCAAGCGCTTGTCCACGAGTATCGGTGGTCAAGTGGACCTTTGCGCTGACTGCGTACCTCAGGGCCCGCCTGATGTTACGCGACACGTGCTGGTGCAGGCGGGGACGGCGCTCCGGGAAAAGTAGTGGCGGCTAGGGACGGAATAGCGAGGTGCGGCAGCCGCCATCAGGTCGCGGAAGGCCTGCGTCTCCACAAGCCTAAACGGTAACATCTCCAGGGCCAGCAGTTTGGAGATGTGGCAGTTTAAGGCTTGGGCTTGGGCGTGACTCGAGGCGTACTTCTGCCTGCGGTCGAACGCCTGCGAGATGGACAGTTGATGGGACGAGGAGTGTGAAGGTGCAGGTGAAGAGGCGGGGGAAGGGGAGGCTGAAGGAGAAGGCCCCAAAGTAGCAGAGGCAGATGTGGAGGTGTCCTGGCTGGAGGTCTGGACCGCAGTGGCAGCACACAACAGAGAGGAAGAGGCAGTGGCAGGAAGACCTTGCGCAGGTTGTATGGCGTTTGCTCTCTCCCACTCAGCCCAGTGCTTGACTTCCAAGTGACGCCGCATGCCTGAGGTGGTCAGATTGCTCTTCTCAGAGCCCCTACTCAGTTTTGAGTGGCAGAGTGTGCAAACCGCGCTCAGTTTGTCATCCGCACAAACATTAAAAAATCTCCACACCACAGAAGTACGAGGCCTCGATGGGGGAGCTTCGCGCGACTGCGCGCTGCCGGGAACAGCTTCGGCCGTGCTGGCTGTGGCCTCACTACTCTGTCTGGACTGTCCTCTGCCTCTGGACATCCCTCTGCCTGTGGACATCCCTCTGCCTCTGGACATCCCTCTGCCTCTGGACATCCCTCTGCCTGTGGACATCCCTCTGCCTGTGGACATCCCTCTGCCTCTTGCTGCCTTTTTCGGTGCTGCGCAGACCACCACCTCTCCACTGCTTTCCCCGCTGGACATCACCCCTGGCCAAGTGGGGTCGGTCATTTCGTCATCCACCACCTCCTCTTCCTCACTCTGCTCCTCCTCCTGCCCACTGGACATTCCAACAGCCTCCCTTGATGGCAACTGCGTCTCATCATCATCATCGCTCATGATAACGGATGCTGGTTCAGGGTCCACATCAGCAGGAGATGGCGAAAACTCAAGTGTTTGGGCATCACTACAAACAAATTCCTCTGCTAGCTCCTGGGATTCTTCCGGCACATCTGAAAAAGGACCCGAAAAGAGCTCCTGGGAGGGGTCAAGGGTGGGATGACTCTTTTGGCCAGGTGTGGAGGAAGGAGGGTCAGAGTGAGACTGTGTGGATGACTGGCTGGTGGACAACTGTGTGGAAGCGCTATCGGCTATCCATTGCACCACCTGTTCAACCTGCTCAGGCCTCAACAGTGGTGTAACCCGCCCCCTGCTTAACTGTCCCATAAAGGCAGGGATTCTGGATGAGTGGGATCCTGGCTGCCCCTCACCAGCACGCATTGTATCCCCACTGGCTTCAACAAGGCCACCAACAGCATTTCCGCGCCCCCGTCCTCGTCCACGTCCGATTCCGCTAGCCCCCCTCCGCATTTTATTTTTTTTTTGTTGCCAAATACAATATTTGGGTATATAATTAGGTATGTGAAATAATTTAGCAAGAGAACGCACAGTACAGTGGCCAATTAAATGGCCTAGATATTGTATATTTCAAGGTACACAGCCGTGTACTAACTGAACAGACGGTGGGTATTTACACCAGGTATGTGAAATAATTTAGCAAGAGAACGCACAGTACAGTGGCCAATTAAAAGGCCTAGATATTGTATATTTCAAGGTACACAGCCGTGTACTAACTGAACAGACGGTGGGTATTTACACCAGGTATGTGAAATAATTTAGCAAGAGAACGCACAGTACAGTGGCCAATTAAATGGCCTAGATATTGTATATTTCAAGGTACACAGCCGTGTACTAACTGAACAGACGGTGGGTATTTACACCAGGTATGTGAAATAATTTAGCAAGAGAACGCACAGTATAGTGGCCAATTAAAAGGCCTAGATATTGTATATTTCAAGGTACACAACCGTGTACTAACTGAACAGACGGTGGGTATTTACACCAGGTATGTGAAATAATTTAGCAAGAGAACGCACAGTACAGTGGGCCAATTAAAAGGCCTAGATATTGTATATTTCAAGGTACACAAACGTGTACTAACTGAACAGACGGTGGGTATTTACACCAGGTATGTGAAATAATTTAGCAAGAGAACGCACAGTACAGTGGCCAATTAAATGGCCTAGATATTGTATATTTCAAGGTACACAGCCGTGTACTAACTGAACAGACGGTGGGTATTTACACCAGGTATGTGAAATAATTTAGCAAGAGAACGCACAGTACAGTGGCCAATTAAAAGGACTAGATATTGTATATTTCAAGGTACACAGCCGTGTACTAACTGAACAGACGGTGGGTATTTACACCAGGTATGTGAAATAATTTAGCAAGAGAACGCACAGTACAGTGGCCAATTAAATGGCCTAGATATTGTATATTTCAAGGTACACAGCCGTGTACTAACTGAACAGACGGTGGGTATTTACACCAGGTATGTGAAAATAATTTAGCAAGAGATGCACAGTACAGTGGCCAATTAAATGGCCTAGATATTGTATATTTCAAGGTACACAGCCGTGTACTAACTGAACAGACGGTGGGTATTTACACCAGGTATGTGAAATAATTTAGCAAGAGAACACACAGTACAGTGGCCAATTAAAAGGCCTAGATATTGTATATTTCAAGGTACACAGCCGTGTACTAACTGAACAGACGGTGGGTATTTACACCAGGTATGTGAAATAATTTAGCAAGAGAACGCACAGTACAGTGGCCAATTAAATGGCCTAGATATTGTATATTTCAAGGTACACAGCCGTGTACTAACTGAACAGACGGTGGGTATTTACACCAGGTATGTGAATAATTTAGCAAGAGAACGCACAGTATAGTGGCCAATTAAAAGGCCTAGATATTGTATATTTCAAGGTACACAACCGTGTACTAACTGAACAGACGGTGGGTATTTACACCAGGTATGTGAAATAATTTAGCAAGAGAACGCACAGTACAGTGGCCAATTAAAAGGCCTAGATATTGTATATTTCAAGGTACACAAACGTGTACTAACTGAACAGACGGTGGGTATTTACACCAGGTATGTGAAATAATTTAGCAAGAGAACGCACAGTACAGTGGCCAATTAAATGGCCTAGATATTGTATATTTCAAGGTACACAGCCGTGTACTAACTGAACAGACGGTGGGTATTTACACCAGGTATGTGAAATAATTTAGCAAGAGAACGCACAGTACAGTGGCCAATTAAAAGGCCTAGATATTGTATATTTCAAGGTACACAGCCGTGTACTAACTGAACAGACGTGGGTATTTACACCAGGTATGTGAAATAATTTAGCAAGAGAACGCACAGTACAGTGGCCAATTAAATGGCCTAGATATTGTATATTTCAAGGTACACAGCCGTGTACTAACTGAACAGACGGTGGGTATTTACACCAGGTATGTGAAATAATTTAGCAAGAGAATGCACAGTACAGTGGCCAATTAAATGGCCTAGATATTGTATATTTCAAGGTACACAGCCGTGTACTAACTGAACAGACGGTGGGTATTTACACCAGGTATGTGAAATAATTTAGCAAGAGAACACACAGTACAGTGGCCAATTAAAAGGCCTAGATATTGTATATTTCAAGGTACACAGCCGTGTACTAACTGAACAGACGGTGGGTATTTACACCAGGTATGTGAAATAATTTAGCAAGAGAACGCACAGTACAGTGGCCAATTAAATGGCCTAGATATTGTATATTTCAAGGTACACAGCCGTGTACTAACTGAACAGACGGTGGGTATTTACACCAGGTATGTGAAATAATTTAGCAAGAGAACGCACAGTACAGTGGCCAATTAAATGGCCTAGATATTGTATATTTCAAGGTACACAGCCGTGTACTAACTGAACAGACGGTGGGTATTTACACCAGGTATGTGAAATAATTTAGCAAGAGAACGCACAGTACAGTGGCCAATTAAAAGGCCTAGATATTGTATATTTCAAGGTACACTGCTGTGTACTAACTGTACAGACGGTGGGTATTTACACCAGGTATGTGAAATAATTTAGCAAGAGAACGCACAGTACAGTGGCCAATTAAAAGGCCTAGATATTGTATATTTCAAGGTACACTGCCGTGTACTAACTGTACAGACGGTGGGTATTTACACCAGGTATGTGAAATAATTTAGCAAGAGAACGCACAGTACAGTGGCCAATTAAAAGGCCTAGATATTGTATATTTCAAGGTACATAGCCGTGTACTAACTGAACAGACGGTGGGTATTTACACCAGGTATGTGAAATAATTTAGCAAGAGAACGCACAGTACAGTGGCCAATTAAATGGCCTAGATATTGTATATTTCAAGGTACACAGCCGTGTACTAACTGAACAGACGGTGGGTATTTACACCAGGTATGTGAAATAATTTAGGCAAGAGAACGCACAGTACAGTGGCCAATTAAATGGCCTAGATATTGTATATTTCAAGGTACACAGCCGTGTACTAACTGAACAGACGGTGGGTATTTACACCAGGTATGTGAAATAATTTAGCAAGAGAACGCACAGTACAGTGGCCAATTAAATGTCCTAGATATTGTATATTTCAAGGTACACAGCCGTGTACTAACTGAACAGACGGTGGGTATTTACACCAGGTATGTGAAATAATTTAGCAAGAGAACGCACAGTACAGTGGCCAATTAAATGGCCTAGATATTGTATATTTCAAGGTACACAGCCGTGTACTAACTGAACAGACGGTGGGTATTTACACCAGGTATGTGAAATAATTTAGCAAGAGAACGCACAGTACAGTGGCCAATTAAATGGCCTAGATATTGTATATTTCAAGGTACACAGCCGTGTACTAACTGAACAGACGGTGGGTATTTACACCAGGTATGTGAAATAATTTAGCAAGAGAACGCACAGTACAGTGGCCAATTAAATGGCCTAGATATTGTATATTTCAAGGTACACAGCCGTGTACTAACTGAACAGACGGTGGGTATTTACACCAGGTATGTGAAATAATTTAGCAAGAGAACGCACAGTACAGTGGCCAATTAAAAGGCCTAGATATTGTATATTTCAAGGTACACTGCCGTGTACTAACTGTACAGACGGTGGGTATTTACACCTGGTATACAAAAAGGGTATTGCAGGCACACAGAACCCAGAACACTAGAGCCAAACAAACTGTATTTAAAAAAATAAAATAAAATTCACAGCCGTATACTGCCAGATCAGATGGTGCATATACACACTAGTTATATAACAGGGTTTTTCAGCCAAAAAGAACGCTGAACAGTAGTGCCAAATATAGTTTGGTATGTAGCAGAGCACCTAATACAACACTAATGCCTCTCTCTGTCCCTATTCCAGCAGCTATCCCTGAATACGGCAGCCGTTCTCTGTAAAGTGTATCTTGTAGTAAAGCTATCACTGTAGTGCACTATAGTAGCCCTGATAAGGGCTTTTAATCACGCTCCTGCCTGTCCAACTGCTAAAACCTGTCTGTCCCTTCTCCAGCCTCTGTCCCTGACTAAGTTCACGCAGCATATGCGTACGAGCAGGAAGAGCTGAGTTTTTAATATTCGAGGTCACATGGTTTTTCCAGCCAATCCATGTAGACGCTGTTTTCGCGCTGCCAGCGTGCTCAGCGTGCCTGTCATACCCCCCCTGCATGTTGATTGGTGGAAAAAGAGCGCCAGGGAAGGTGGGAGGGGAAACGATTTCTAAGTGCGCCATCGCCGTTATACTCGATTGAAATCGAGTATGCCGAATAGCGTAGTATTCGATCGAATACCGGCTCGATCGAACACTACTCGCTCATCTCTAATAATGAGCAGTTTAAATTGAATCCTATACTGTATGGGCAACCAGTGCAATGACTGGTACAGGGTGGAAGCATCAGAGTAGCGAATAGAAAGATCTATTAGCCTGACTGCTGCATTCAGGATATATTGGAGAGGGGGAAGTTTAGTGAGGGAGAGACCAATTAAAAATGAATTACAGAAATCAAAACGAGAATGGATCGGGGCATCAATGAGATTTTTAGCTGTTTCCACAGTAAGTAAGAGATCAGATTCCAGAGATATTTTTGAGATGTACATGGCACGAGAGGGCTAGAAATTGAATATATAGGATGAAGCAAAGATCAATGTCAAACATAACACTGAGACAGTGAGCATGCTTGCTAGGTGTTATGGTACAGTAGTCTCACACACTGAGAGGGAGATATCAGGCTTAGGTAGGGTAGTAGATGGAGAAAACACAAGTAGTTCAGTTTTTTAAAGATTTGTTTTCATATAGAGAGAAGACATGATGTTAGCAACAGCAGACAGATGTTGTTCTGAAGCACCACAGCAGAGTGGTCATGGGATGAAGTGTATCAGCATAGAAATGGTACTGCAATACCTGCATACACTCACACACATCTTTACAAACCCCCTCCTCCTATGCAAACCCCTCTCATATGGCTATTTTGTGACTTCATATTTATTTATTTTCCTGTCATTTTTAGCATGACCTTATTATTTTTTAACATTTACAGCTGCTGACGGAGTTTATATTTAACTCAATCCCTTTAAAACTGCGCTGCAATTATACACTCATGGACATGGATACACTCATACACACAGTCACCACATACATGGACACACTCATACGCACAGTCACCACATACATGGACACACTCATACACACAGTCACCACATACATGGATACACTCATACACACAGTCACCACATACATGGACACACTCATACGCACAGTCACCACATACATGGACACACTCATACACAGTCACCACATACATGGACGCACTCATACACAGATTCACCACATACATAGACACACTCATACACACAGTTACAACATACATGGACACACTCATACATGTACTTACCACATACATGGACGCACTCATAAACACAGTTACCACATACATGGACACACTTATACATGTACTTACCACATACATGGACGCACTCATACATACAGTCACCACATACATACAACTTATACATGTACTCACCACCAGTGGCGTATCTATAGGGGTCGCAGCGGTCGCAGTTGCGACCGGGCCCCTAAGCCAGGTGGGCCCCGAGGCACATGGGGGCACTGGGGGCATTTCTTGCTGGCACATGGGGGCACTGGGGGCATTTCTTACTGGCCCATGGGGGCACTGGGAGCATTTCTTACTGGCACATGATTTGGGGGGCATCTATGGGGTGGGACACTTTTTAGTGGCACATGATTTTGGGGGGAAATCAATGAGGGGAGCACTTCTTACTGGCACATTATTGGGGGAAATTTTGGGGGCACTTCTGGTACATTATTGCGGCACTTCGTACTGGCACATAATTGGGGGGCACTATGGGGGCATTTCTTACTGGCACATTATTGGGGGGCACGATGGGGGCACTTCTTACTGGCACATTATTGTGGGGCACTATGGGGAAACTTCTTACTGGCACATTATTGGGGCATTTCTTACTGGCATACTATTGGGGGCACTTCTTACTGGCACACTATTGGGGGCACTTCCTACTGGCACATTGGAAGAATTATTACTTCTGAGGCACAGTGGGAACATTAGTACTGTTGGGGGCAATATTACTAACAAGTGCACTCTGGCAGAGAATTATTAGTTGGGACTTTGGGAGCACTATTACTGTGGGGGGCATCCTGGCACAGTATCAGCATAGCACAGTTATTTCTGGGGGACGTTATGTTTACACTATTACTGTCAGGGGCACTATTTGCTGGGCGCAGTTATTTTAGGACACTGTGTGCCAATAATTATTGAAGGGGGAACTATCTGTGTGGTACTAGTGGCACAGTACTGGGGGTGGTAGGATGATTTGTCCAGAAGACGGGAGCATGATGGAAAAGTAATAAACTAAGATTTTTTTTTTTTCTGTCAAACTGCAGAGATGAGAAATGGCTGAAAAATGGCGGTCTGGTCTGAAAGGAGAAGATGAGGAAAGAAAACATCTACATCAGAGGAGACGTCACTGGATGTATGAGGTATGGGGCGTGTATTAGGCTACATTCACACGAACGTTGTGTTTTGCGGTCTGCAAATTGCGGATCCACAAAAAAAAACGGATGATGCTCCACGATATCAGTTTTTTTTTTTTTTGCGGATCCACTGTAACAATGCCTATCCTTGGCTGCAAAACGGACAAAAATATGAATGGACATACAAATGCGAACAGCACACAGTGTGCTATCCGCATTTTTTGCTGACCCATTGAAGTGAATGGGTCCGCATCTGAGCGGTAAAATATGCGGATCGGAGGCTGCAAAAACGTTGTGTGAATGTAGCCTTACCCTGTATGTTCTGTAGTGATATACATAATGTTAGGAGGGAAAGGGTTAGGGTGAGAACTTGGCATAGGGGGTTCAATTTTTGACTTGGCCAGAAGAAAAGCTAGGTGCACCAGCGCTGAGGGAAGGGGGGTCCAAGCTGAACTCTTGCACCAGGGCACATGAGCGTTTAGCTATGCCCATGCTCACCACATACATGGACACAATCATACACACAGTCACCACATACATGGACGCACTCATACACACAGTCATCACATACATGAACACACTCATACACACAGTCACCACATACATGGACACACTCATACACACAGTCACCACATACATGGGCGCACTCATACACAGAGTCATCACATACATGGACACACTCATAGCAAAAGGTAAACAAACTGCAGCGCTCACCTGCACATCCAGCAGAGGAAGCACGGACAGGGCCCGGATCCGGCCTATGTAGCCAGGGGTCAGACTCAGAGCTTTCCTCCTGCTCCACCATTCCGCTCCAGCAAAGCCCGTCATTTTCGTATGCAATTTGTACGCTCATGCGTACGTGTTCACATAAGTTGCGTACCTTTAACAACTGTACGTTCGTTATTAGTGCGCGAATGTTCGCAAAACACCACATAATAACGTATAATTTGTACGCAGCTTCGCCGAATATTTTCATATGAGGTACAAATCTTTTGAAAAGTTCGACAAATATTCACTCATCTCTAACTGTGTGTATGAGTGTGTCCATGTATGTGGTGACTGTGTGTACGAGTGCGTCCATGTATGTGGTGAGTACATGTATAAGTGTGTCCTTGTGGTGACTGTGTGTATGAGTGTGTCCATGTATGTGGTGACTGTGTGTATGAGTTTGTCCAAACAAGTAGTACATGGACGGTCTACGCGTTTCGAACTCTTACAACACGGTCCTTATTAATTCATTACATGATGTAATGTCACCCAGCTTTTCTACTGTACTGCATGTCACATGTCTGGGAAAGCTGATTATAACCCCTGGTTCCCAGCCACTCACATCACTGGGAGGTTGTGGCAATCCAAATGATGTTTAGCAACTTACTGGGCACCCAGGTATCCAAGGTTTAGGCTGCAGGAATCACTGGTATGAAAGGGTGTGGAGCTAGCATAGGACTGTCCTGATGCTGGTCACTGTCCATTATCAAAACTTAGGCGGGGAGAGGCGGAGCACTGTCGCTGATGTCAGGTCAGTGACATATTATGCAGTGCAAGTGCAGAAGGCTTAGGGTGATGAAGTACAGTGACTGCTCCTGGGCTCCTTCTGAGCTCAGGCCTGAAGCAGCTGCTTCCCTGATAGCTACACCACTGTATCAAATACTGCAGAGAGATCTAGAAGAATGAGCAGAGAGTAGTCATTTGCCCGTTTAGTGAGGACAGTTTCTGTAGAGTTTGTAAATCAGAAGCAGCAGAAGAGATGCTGGAAATTATGATTAGCTAACTAATGACAGCTGGAGTGAGAGACTGGAGGAGGTGCCAGTACTGAATGTGGTAGAGAGAAGAAGAGATGATCCTGGAGATTTCTTCTTCTATGACTGGGTCAAATATGCAAAGTGAACCAGGGGAGATGCAGTAGGGAAGGGGATCGATAACATGGGTTGAAGCTAATTTCCTGCCGGATGTTTTAAATTTTCTCTATGCAGTAGGTGGCCAGATCTTCAGCACAGAGGACTGTAATAGGCGAGAGAGTTATTAAAGTCAGAAACCGAGCAGAGCCAGAAGAAGACCAGGTCTAGCATATTACCATATTTATGTGTCTGAGAATTAGAAAGTTGTGAAAGACCAAAAGAGCAGGTTAGAGATAGAATCTGGAAGGTAGATGGAAAGAATGTCTATGGGAATGTTAATGTCACCCATATTCTAAATTCTGAAGAAAGAAAGTGTGGAAGCCAGGCAGCAAAATGATCAAAAGATTAGGTGGTTGAACCAGCTGGCCAACATACAATGGCCACTCTCAAGGAGAGAGGATAGAAGACTCTGAGGTTGTAGACCTCAAAAGATGGGAATGTAAGTGATGGAACTGGGAAAATGACTTGAAAGGTGCATTCTAGGGAAAAAAGTATGCCGACTCCACCACCATGTTTACTCTCAGGCCTGAGGGTATAAGAAAAATGTAAGCCATCATAATATGGAAGCAGTAAGGGAAGCAGTGTCAGATTGATGAATTCAAGTTTTAGTGAGGGCCAGCAAGTTAAGACAATTAGTAAGAAAGAGGTCATCATGAAATAGGGGAGTTTGGCCTCATGCACACGAACGTATTTTGTTTCTGCGTCCGTTCCATTTTTTTTGCGGACAGGATTTCGGACCCATTCATTTCAATGGGTCAGCAAAAAATGCGTGTGCTATCCGCATCAGTATGTCCGTTCCGTAGCCCCGCAAAAAAAATAGAACAGGATAGGTATTGTTACAATGGATCTGCAAAAAAAACCGGAAACACGGATGCCATACGGAACATCATCCGTTTTTTTTGCGGATCCGCAATTTGCAGACCGCAAAACACATATGGTAGTGTGCATGTAGCCTTTGTTTCACACTTACTGGGTTCCAGAACACATACTGTAGTTAAAAGACGGAAGGGAAGACACACAACAAATGTTTCTTTGTATGATGGTTCAGGGGTTGAAATTAGAAGAGTGAAGGTCAGGGTTAGGAGAGATGTAATTTGAAGTTAGAAGCAAAAGTATAAATAGAAAGAGCAAATGGTTCATTGATTTATGAGTGCTTATTGTGCAACAAACTGGTACATGATAGGTTGAGATGAGTCAGGAAGGTAAATAAAGCATTGAGCTGTACATGGGGAAAGGAAGGATAAAGGCCTGGATACAATGCAATGCGAGGCTAAAGGGGTTATAAGTATTTAGAGAAATAACACATGAGCATAGATAAAATGAATATAGTCATTGAACTAAATATGTTCATGTCTTATAGCCTACCTTTCTCCTTCCATGCCCAACAGCCATATTTAACTGCAAGACACTTAGCGATGATGACACTTTTTGTAAGACGACTTCTGTCCTCATACTACCTCAGCACGAGTGTTCACCCTATACTATTTCTAAATTTCTAGAGGAAACATGATGAACAAGGCAGATGTGCCTGACTCATTTTCACAAATATTTTACTTTTTACACTTGTGAAGGACTATTTCGTCCAATTTTGTCTGCAATGCCACATGCTGATTTCGGCATCTGAGGCTACCGTTTTCAGGCCTTACAGTTGTTAATCAAGGTAAAAATAAAAAATAAATACTCACCTTATCCATTTGCTCACATACAGGCCGTTGCAGCCATCTTCATTAAAGACACAGTGTGAAATCTTGTGCAGTGACGTGATGATGTCATCAATCTGGCCCGGCACGGTGACGTTATAACTTTTTATGGACACAAGAAAAAAGGCACCTTTTTACGGACTGCCTAGAAATTTCTGGATGGTTGGTGGCGACCCTGGTGCTCTGGTCAAATGAGACCAAAGATGAACTTTTTGACCTAAATGCAAAATGCTACGAAAACTAACACTGCACATCACCCTAAACTCACCATTCCCACTGTGAAACATGGTGGTGGCAGCATCATGCTGTGGAGATGTTTTTTCTTCAGCAAGGACAGGGCAGCTGGTCAGAGTTGATGGGAATATGGATGCAGCTGAACACAGGGCCATCCTGGAGGAAAACCTGGTAGATGCTGCAAAAGACTTGAGACTAGGACAGAGGTTCAATGGAATGATTTAGATCAAAGCATATCCATGTGTATTCATCCAGACCTAAATCCCATTCAGAAACTGTGGCAAGACTTGAAAATTTCTGTTCACAGACGCTCTACATCCAATTTCACTGAGCTTGAGCTATTTTGAAAAGAAAACTAAAGAAAACTGGGCAAAAATGTAAACCTCTTGATATGCAAAGCTGGTAGAGGCATACCTCAAAAGACTTCCAGCTGTAATTGCAGCAAATGGTGGTAACTACAAAGTATTGACTGAATACAGGGGTGGACTGGACTGAATACAGGGAGGACTGGGAACCTAAAGTGGCCCTGGAAAAAATACTAAAAGTGGCCCCGTTTTGTACTCAGGTCCAAACTGATGGAAGTCAGGCCCAGCAATACCATATTGTGGCACATTATACCACCTCAACAGTGCCAAATATCACAATCCATCACAAAATACTGCCCCAGCAGCACAAAATACAGCCCCAAAAACCTCCGCTGGCCAGCCGTGAGGAGGGTTCAGACAGCCCCCTGGGCATCGGCCCACCGGGAACTTTCCCTGTAAGGTCTATAGCCAATCCGCCCCTGGCTGAATACAAATATAGGCCACACTTTCCAGAAGGGGTAGGAATACGTTTTCAAAGCACTGTAACTATGAAAAATGTTTTTAACAAAAAACGGTCAATTGGACAGAGTCCACTGTAATTCTAATTCATATAACAATGAAACACATCCCCACTGACAGTTGGCCTGATGCTCAGCCATGCTCAAAATGCTGCAGGCCCCACACCATCACAATGACCCAATGTGAACAGTTGCAATTTTCCACCTGATAACATTCTTCATTACTGCATCAATCACAAGTATTCTAAAATCTTTACCTCACACTACCTCATTTTCCCCCTAGCTTTTCCACCAAAATTACTTTATTGCCTCCCTAAACAAAGCCTCCGAGACCAAACCCACCCCTGCCCTAACTGCTAGCACCATCTTTAACCACATGTGCTCACTACACTTCTGCCAACCCAGGGAACCCACCAGACTACACATCACTTATCAGAGAGCATTATTTATTGATTTATTTATTGATTTTTTTTAGGGTGCTGTGGTGCTTTGGAAAGACCCAACAGACGTGAGTGCCAACCAGGACCATTTCTGTATTTGCTACACTGCAACAGTTGAAATACCTGACATGTGATCAGTGAAGGAGGGGCTAGAACTCATCAGTGGAAAGAAGGAATAGTGAAATACCTGTGATGACATCACATTATATGAATGGTGCAGAAGGGGCCAGGGCTCAACAGTGGAGAAGTAGAGAGCCTGAGAAATGTTTGGAGTAATAGTTCTCTCCTCTTAAACCTCCTCCCTGAAAATATCCTCTGATATCCCATAATAATGGCCTGGGCATGCTTGAAGTTGTAGTCCTCTCCTCTTATACCCCCTCCCTGAAATATCCTCTGAAATCCCATAATAACACCCTGGATATGCTGGGCGTTGTAGTCCTCTCCTCTTATACTCCCTCCCAGAATTATCCTGTGTTATCCGTTAATAATGGCTTGAACATGCTGGGAATTGTAGTCCTCCCCTTTTATAACCCCATCCTGAAACATCCTCTGATATCGCATAATAACAGCCTTAACATGTTAGGAGTGATAGTCCTCTCCTCTTAAAATCCCCTGAAATATCGTCTGTTGTCCCATAATAATGGCCTGGACATGCTGGGAGTTGTTGTCCTCTCCTCTTATACCCTCTCTCTGAAATATCATGTATTATCCCATAAAAATCGCCTGGATATGTTAGAAGTTGTAGTCCTCTCCTCTTATACACCCTTCCTAAAATAACCTCTGATATCCCCTAATAACAGCCTTGACATGCTGGAAGTTGTAGTCCTCTCCTCTTATACCACCTCACAAAAATATCTTCTAATATTCCATAATAACAGCCTGGGAATGCTGGGAGTTGTAGTTCTCTCCTCTTATACCCCCTCCCTGAAATATCCTCTGCTATCCCATAATAATGGTCTGGACATGCTGGATGTTGTAATCCTCTCCTCTTATACCCTTCCCTGAAATATCCTCTAATATCCAATAATACAGCCTGGACAAGCTAGGAGTTGTAGTCCTCTCCTCTTAAAGCTCATGTACAAATCTCTTTGATTACTTTTTTATGCCTGTGTGACAATATTTTTCGCAGGGGCATATTTCAGCCCTCCTCCTTGCTCCCAATTGGCAATTGTCAGGGGCTGGCTGGGGGTTGAACTATGCTTCAAAGGACTATGAGGTACGCAAATTGCATATATACATTAAATTAGCTCTACCTTCCTAAAGCCTTAGGGCTCATGTACACAAACGTATTTTCTTTCCATGTCCGTTCCGTTTTTTTTTGCGGACCGTATGCGGAACCATTTATTTCAATGGGACCGCAAAAAAAACTGAAGGTACTCCGTGTGCATTCCGTTTCTGTATGTTCGTATTTCCGTTCCGCAAAAAAATAGAACTATTACGGACAAGAATAGTACTGTTCTGTTAGGGGCCAGCTGTTCCGTTCCGCAAAATACGGAATGCACATGGACGTCATCCGTATTTTTTTTGGATCCATTTTTGCGGATCCGTTTTTTCATACGGTCATGTGCATGAGGCCTTAGTGTGAGGTTATACTTTGAGGGTCATTTATCAAACTGCTATAAAGTAGAACTGGTTTAGTTGCACATAGCAACCAATCAGATTCATTCTTTCATGTTCCAAAGTTGCTATGGTTGCTATGGGAAACTAAGCCTGTTCTACTTTACACCAGTTTGACAAATGACCCCCATTATTTCTACATCACTGCCACAGTGCAATTTTGCCACAGTTTTCTGGAACACTGCAGAAAACCACAACAAAAAAATGCACTGTGAAAAAAAAATATGCACAACCTGCCTTACACTAACCAGTTACCATTGCTTAGAAATGAAGAAGTACAGTCATGGCCAAAAGTTTTGAGAATGACACAAATATTATATTTTCACATGATCTGCTTCCCTCTGGTTTTTATGTGTGTTTGTCAGATGTTTTTATCACATACAGAAATATAATTGCAATCATATTATGAGTAACAAAAGCTTATATTGACAGTTAGAATGAGTTAATGCAGCAAGTCAATATTTGCAGTGTTGACCCTTCTTCTTCAGGACCTCTGCAGTTCTCCCTGGCATGCTCTCAATCAACTTCTGGACCAAATCCTGACTGATAGCAGTCCATTCTTGCACAATCAATGCTTGCATTTTGTCAGAATTTGTAGGTTTTTGTTTGTCCACCCGCCTCTTGATGGTTGACCACAAGTTCTCAATGGGATTAAGATCTGGGGAGTTTCCAGGCCATGGACCCCAAATCTCTATGTTTTGTTCCCTGAGCCATTTAGTTATCACCTTTGCTTTATGGCAAGGTGCTCCATCATGCTGGAAAAGGCATTGTTGATCGCCAAACTGCTCTTGGACGGTTGGGATAAGTTGCTCTTGGAGGACATTCTGGTACCATTCTTTATTCATGGCTGTGTTTTTAGGCAAGTCTGTGAGAGAGCCGATTCCCTTGGCTGAGAAGCAACCCCACACATGAATGGTTTCAGGATGCTTTACAGTTGGCATGAGACAAGACTGGTGGTAGCGCTCACCTCGTCTTCTCCGAATAAGCTGTTTTCCAGATGTCCCAAACAATCGAAAAGGGGATTCATCAGAGAAAATGACTTTACCCCAGTCCTCAGCAGTCCACTCCCTGTACCTTTTGCAGAATATCAGTCTGTCCCTGATGTTTTTTCTGGAGAGAAGTGGCTTCTTTGCTGCCCTCCTTGAGACCAGGCCTTGCTCCAAGAGTCTCCGCCTCACAGTGCATGCAGATGCACTCACACCTGCCTTCTGCCATTCCTGAGCAAGCTCTGCACTGCTGGTAGCCCAATCCCGCAGCTGAAACACTTTTAAGAGACGGTCCTGGCGCTTGATGGTCTTTCTTGGGCGCCCTGGAGCCTTTTTGGCAACAATGGAACCTCTCTCCTTGAAGTTCTTGATGATGCGATAGATTGTTGACTGAGGTGCAATCTTTCTAGCTGCGATACTCTTCCCTGTTAGGCCATTTTTGTGCAGTGCAATGATGACTGCACGTGTTTCTTTAGAGATAACCATGGTTAACAGAAGAGAAACAATGATGCCAAGCACCAGCCTCCTTTTAAAGTGTCCAGTGGTGTCATTCTTACTTAATCATGACAGATTGATCTCCAGCCCTGTCCTCATTAACACCCACACCTGTGTTAATGGAGCAATCACTGAAACGATGTTAGCTGGTCCTTTTAAGGCAGGGCTGCAATGATGTTGAAATGTGTTTTGGTTCATTTTCTAGGCAAATATTGACTTTGCAAGTAATTGCTGTTAAAGGGATTCTGTCACCACCATTTTGCATATTAAGTTATTTATACCACTGGATTTCTCTTATCATAAGGATCCCCAAATGGTTACTGTTATAGGGCCCAGATGAAGATTTGTGGTGTAAAAATCCTTTTTTATCTACTGTCAATCACTTACATTAAGGGGCCCAAGGGGAGTTGCCCATGGTTGCTGGAGCCCGGGCTCGGCGATTCCGTTGGAGCCCCGGACCGCCCACCTAATTAATATTCACTTCACTGAGTGAAGCTCCGACGCGGCAATTGATGTACTGCGCCTGCGCAGCCCCGGACGGCACACCTAATTAATATTCACTTCACTGAGTCAGTGAAGCTCCGGCGGCGGCTGTAATCCCGCGCAGGCGCAGTGCCGCGTCGGAGCTTCACTGACTCAGTGAAGTGAATATTAATTAGGTGTGCCGTCCGGGGCTGCGCAGGCACAGTACATCAATTGCCGCGTCGGAGCTTCACTCCTGCAGTTGCAGGAGCTGTACTCCTGTATGACTGCAGGACCGATCTGCGCAAGATTCATTTGTAGTCTGTAACCATGGAAACATGCAAATATGGGTATTCTGTACAAACAATAGTTTTTTATTCAATTTGGAAAGTTGCTTCAGTAATCATTTTGAAATTACATTTTCTTCAGAATGGGATAACTTTTTAAACTCAATATTAATAGAAAATGTTTTTTTGAATTGTGGACTTTTTCTAATTCATTACAGCTGTACTATGCTCATGATAATGAAATACAAAACATGGTCCTTCTGCAGCATTAAGCGCAAATAATAAAACTTCCTATATAGGTAAATTAATCCATTGTCATATTACTGCTGCTGTGATGGGAAGATGTTATCTGCAGGGTAATCATCATTATAATTGTAGATGTAGAATTGTGACATCAGTATGACAGCTCTATTGCTCTTTTGATAGACCTAGATAAAGATGCCCACAGAAGAGCATTGAACTTACCAGTGTAATGCGTGGTGCTCTAATTGAGCCACTCATCCTTTTCTCTCTCTGATTGACTGATGGTCTGCAGGATGAATTCTAACTTTTCTGCTGCCTAAAGCAAAAAATGAAACTGCGCCCCCTCCCCATTAAAAATAAAAAAATATATAATTTTTATTTCTCCATCTTATGCTAATGCACATTATTGTACATACAAGGCGGTACAATTGTTTTACTTACTAGTGTCTAATTTTATGACATTTCATCCTCTGATCTGATCCTTTGCTGTACCACTGACTTGCTGCATCTCATAGGAAAATAATGAAAGACTTAGGCTACTTTCACATCTGAGTCTTTGCTGGTTCCGTCATGGATCAGCAAAAACACTTCTGTCATGATAATATAACCCTCTGCATCCATTATGAATGGATTGACTTGTATTATCTTTAAAATAGCCATTAGTGATCCGTCTCTAAAACCATTGTAAGTAAGAATTTATTCTGGTGCACTCCCTTCCCTTCAGATCAGTTTTGTCCCCATTGACAATGAATGGGGACAAAACTGAAGCATTTTCCCCCGCTATTGAGATCCTGTGATGGATCTCAATAGCAGAAAGGGAAAGCGCAGATGAGAAAGTAGCCTGTAGTCCGCAGTGAAATGTAAGATAGAAGAGACAGACACAGTGATAATTCTCTGAGCATAGATAAGAGATGTCACCTGCAGTCCTATGTAACACCACAGATAACACAGTACTAACTCTCAGTGAAGATAATATAGTAGTCTGTAGATGCTACCTCAGTATGGCTTGTGCCTTGTGGCTCAGTGCTGGGTAAAGTCCTCCGGAGGAGTATGTTTTATGTGGCCTCAAGGCTGGTGCCAGCTCCTCATATTTGCCAAGTTGCTGCTACCCTAAGTGGAGGAGGACACAGTAGCATGGCAAGAGGGAGAAGGCAGACCCAGCTTTGAGCATGGAAGACCAAATCTGAGCCTGCATTGGTGAACGGGCATACAGAGACCTTGAGTGGGTCCCTGCTCTTCCTGCAATTTAACAGAACAAGGGAAGACCAGTGCTTGCAGCAGAAGGGGTGGATCACTACAGTCTGGAGCCGTGCAGCTGCCTAGCAAGAGCAAGTTAGTTTCTGCTCTCCAGCTGTGCTGATAGAGTCAGAAATATGGGGGGAGATTGCAGCGCTGCAGCGCTCACCAGTGTGACCACCACCTGGCCAAGTCCAAATTCTGGCAGAAGAGGGCAGTGGAGCTCAACCACGGCAGCCAGCTTGGCCTACAGGAGGCAGGAGCTTCCTCTAATGTTATTTAGCAGCAGTTCCAGCGAGGAGGACTTCAGGTCCCTCATCTGAGGAACCCTTCTACTGGCTGTCAGTCTGGCTAAATTAAAGGACACCTCTGGACCTATGGAAGCCACAACATGGACTGCACCTGACGAGTGAGAGCTAGTTGGCACTTTTTTACAGTTTATCTTGTTTTATTGCCCCCTGTTTGACTCTCACCCAGATGGACATGGCTTGTCAGGACTCCCCCCATTCTGCAGAAAATTCCCAGTGGTGCCTATTTTCCTTTTTCCCCCCTTCTCAGGTTATTTGGGAGCCCGCTTTGCAAAAAGGGTTCTCTATTTGCTGCTATTTTATATTATCCATGTGGATCACACTTTACCTGTTTGGATTACAAAATTACCTCACATGGATTACAATTGAATTTTGGACTATGTGTTCCAGTGTGTTATGCCAAGCAGCCATGAGGAGAGACTCAAACGTATATCTGAGCTTATTATGCTTGCAAATGTGAAATTGATTGCACTAAAATGTTTGCATAATTATGTCTTTGCAGTATTTTAGCAATAATGTTTTTACAGGTTCAGCAATGTTCAAGCACTTTAGCCCATTGTGTGTATTCTTTTTCAGGTACTGCAATTTGTCCTATTAACATAGTAACATAGTAACATAGTTTATAAGGCCAAAAAAAGACATCTGTCCACTTTAGGGGAAAAAATTCCTTCCCGACTCCAATCAGGCAATCAGAATAACTCCCCGATCAACGACCCATCTCTAGTAACCTGTAATATTGTTACCCTCCAGAAATACATCCAGGCCCCTCTTGAACTCTTTTAGTGAACTTACCATCACAACCTCCTCAGGCAGAGAGTTCCAAAGCCTCACTGCTCCTACCGTAAAGAATCCTCTTCTATGTTTGTGTACAAACCTTTTTTCCTCCAGACGCAGAGGATGTCCCCTCATCACAGTCACAGTCCTGGGGATAAATAGATAATGGGAGAGATCTCTGTACTGAACTCTGATATATTTATACATGGTTATTAGATCTCCCCTCAGTCGTCTTTTTTCTAAAGTGAATAACATAATTTTGATAATCTTTCTGGGTACTGTAGTCCACCCATTCCAGTTATTACTTTAGTTGCCCTCCTCTGAACCCTCTCCAGCTCTGCTATGTCTGCCTTGTTCACAGGAACCCAGAACTGTACACAGTACTCCGTGTGTGGTCTGACTAGTGATTTGTAAAGTAGCAGGGCTATGTTCTCATCACGGGCATCTATGCCTCTTTTGATGCAACCCATTATCTTATTGGCCTTGGCAGCAGCTGTCTGACACTGGTTTCTACAGCTTAGTTTACTGTTCACTAAAATTCCTAGGTCCTTTTCCATGTCAGGGTTACCCAATGTTTTACCATTCAGTATGTACTGGTGACTTGCATTATTCCTTCCCATATGCATAACCTTAAATTTGTCAGTGTTAAACTTCATCTGCCACTTCTCTGCACAAGCCTCCAGTCTATCCAGATCCATCTGTAGCAGTGCACTGTCCTCTTCTGTGTTAATTACTTTACACAGTTTAGTGTCATCTGCAAAAATTTATATTTTACTGTGCAAGCCTTCTACAAGATCGTTAATAAATATATTGAAGAGAATAGGGCCCAATACTGACCCCTGTGATACCCCACTAGTGACAGTGACCCAATCTGAGTATATGCCATTAATAACCACCCTCTGTTTTCTATCACTAAGCCAGTTACTTACCCACATACAGACATTTTCTCCCAGTCCAAGCATTCATATTTTATATACTAACCTTTTATGTGGTACCGTGTCAAATGCTTTGGAGAAGTCCAGATATATGAAATCCATTGATTCGCAGCAGTCAAGTCTAGAACTTACCTCCTCATAGAAACTGATTAAATTGGGTTGACAAGTCCGATCCCTCATGAAGCCATACTGATATGGAGTTATTTGCTTATTTTCATTGAGGTACCCCAAGATAACATCTCTTAGAAAACCCTCAAACAGTTTACCCATGACAGATGTTAAACTTACAAGCCTATAGTTCCCGGGCTCTGTTTTTGGACCATTTTTGAATATTGGCACCACATTTGTTATGTGCCAATCCTGTGGAACATTCCCTGTCAGTATAGAGTCCTTAAATATCAGAAATAAGGGTCTGGCGATGACATTACTTAATTCTCTTAGTATACGGGGGTGTATGCCATCCGGTCCTGGCGATTTGTCTATTTTAATCTTTTTAAGATGTCGCTGTACTTCTTTCTGGGTCAGACAAGGCACTTTTAAAGCGGAATTTACTTTTATATTCTGCGTTTCATCTGACAGTTTATTTTCCTCAGTGAATACAGTGGAGAAAAAGATATTTAGTAGCTTTGCTTTCTCCTCATCGCTATCTGCGACTCCCCCCTCATTACTCTGTAAGGGGCCGACACCTTCAGGTTTATACTTTTTACCATTTATATAATTGAAGAACATTTTAGGTAGAGATGAGTGAATCATTCAAAAAATTATTCGCCGAACTTTTCCTAAGATTCGTATATTCGACTAATAGATTTGTTGTATTTGCGTACAAAATATACGTTATTATGTACTATTGGCAAACATTCGCGCACTAATAATGAGCGTTCTTTTAAAAAATGTACGCAACTTCTTAGAAGACATACGCATGAGCGTACAAATAGCGTACGAATCCTCAGCATACTATTGTGTACACGATTACGTAATATGCAGGCACGCACGACGAGAGGCCACGGCGTGCACTCCTCAGAGGCAGAGCGAATATTTGAAAATGGCATCCAGGCGATCCTCATCATTTAGCTCTGAAGAGCTGAAATTCCTGATCCGGCTGATGAACAGAGAAGATTACGATGGCACACACCGCCATCCAAACCAGCATAAGATGGAGGTGATCCAGCAGGTGATCCAAGGCCTGCGCCATCGTTTCCACACAATGCAGACCCCGGGCCAGATCCAGCGGAAATGGTCCGATCTGAAATTCAAATGCCCAGAGCGGCTTAATGAGATCCGCGCAGAGATACAGCAGGGTGAGTAACAAATATTTGATAAGTAAAAACATGTAAAAAAATTAGTGTACTGTATTGTATATATATACCAGTAGTCACTGCGGATAATGAAAAAAGTATAGAAGGACAACGTGGTCGTGCGTAGTGCGCTTCAGTAACTTCGTTTCATGCTAGGCAACGCCTCTAACTTTCGACCCAAACAACTTAAGTGAAGGTATTCTAGTCATTATTGTTAATGGTGCTGGCCATTCTCCCATTTGTGTCAGGCAAATGCACTAGTTCGAAAGAAAGTACCCTTATATGCCCCTTCATAGTCAGCACTTCCTCCTCCTACACACAGACTCAAAGACGTGCCCATACTGCAGCTACTGTCAGTGGGCGATATCCAAAGTATTCCTACCGCAACGTGTTAAAGATATAAAGAAAGTTATTGCGACAATAACGTTATCTATTGCCATAAATACCTTTTTAGAAGAAAAAAATATGATATGGCCCCCCACACACCCATAATATCTTAATAGTAGTTTGTGTTAGTATTAAAAACAGTCATCATCTAACAATGTGTACATTTTTATGTTGCAGAGTACAGTCAACGACGGCGTCACCACCGTCGAGGCAGGAATGCCCCTGAAATACCTGTAGCCTCTAGTAAGTGTAAAACATATTTAATTTATTTTTCATCCAAGCTACGTGGGAGTGCAGCTGCAGTAAGAGCACTAGTGGTTAGGAACAGGATCCTCCAGCCCCAAACTATTCCCATGTAGCTACAACTGTTCATTAGAGTTGAATGTAAGGCCACTTCTACACTAGCGGCAGGAGGCTGGA
Organism: Rhinella marina; assembly: GCA_900303285.1. Classification (NCBI taxonomy): domain Eukaryota; kingdom Metazoa; phylum Chordata; class Amphibia; order Anura; family Bufonidae; genus Rhinella; species Rhinella marina. Next base: position 36,261 of record ONZH01025162.1, read on the forward strand.
TTACGGCTCCTTGGCCTCCCGGCTCATTTGTGCCCTGCAGTTGGAGCTGCAAGAGCTACAGGACATGATGGCCCGACGTCGGCAAAGGCCGCGTAATCTTATTTTTTTGTTCCTTTCTTTTGTTTATTATATTATTTATTTGTTAAAAAGAAGTTTTTATTTATTACTAAAATATTCTTGAAAAACCTGTGTTTTGAGTGTTTTGTTAAACCTTTAACAACTTCCTGATCCTGACATAGTGTGAAGAAGACAGAGTTTTTTTCCCACGGCCATTTTTCCCATATTAATGAACACAGCGGTGTCTGCTGGCCGAAGTATTACTACATTACACACACTCCTGTTCACTGATTACAATTGACAGACAGAAAAATAAAAAAAGGCTTGGCTTGTTTGGGCAACAAGCCTGTACATTCTACCTTAACATAGGCAGTGAAAATTATATATGAGCCTTTTATGGCTACCCCGGCCAGTAGTAGTAGGGGACGGGGTATATCAGCATAGAGTGATAGGTAAAATAAATACAACAGACTGCAGTGGTGTATAACAATGTCCGCTAATATAACTTGTATGGGAGGCAGAGGCAGTGTAAAAAAATTATTTTTCTAAAATATACATAACACATATATATATTTTTTGGAGGGGGGGGTAAAGGCTGAGGCTCCAAAACAAACTTAGCAATACTAAATAGAACTATTAGTAACGTTAACTAACAACAGCTACTCTCCTACTAAGCGTAGAAAATGGAGGCGGAGGTAGACAACAGTGTTTGGTTTTGAAGACTTCGGGTTCGCACAGCCCATGACATGACACAAGACATTTGGCTGTAAAATTATGGCCTGGCTGACAGCAACAGTGGGAAGACACTCAGACTATTCTGCCCTGCAAGGCCTGATCTAATTACCACCAGCATCAGCAAGAGGAGTATGAAATTTGGATGTAATCCAGCCTTTATTCATTTTTATAAAGGTATTTTTTTTGAACATTGCCCGGTGATATACTATATTTGGGGTCTCGCTAGTTCCCAGGGAAGCACTAGCCCTGGGCCTAACTCGCCTCTGCCCTCTGTTGCTTTCACTACTAGTACCACCCTCTTTCTCTGAGCGCAAATCCTCCTCACCAGCCTGTTCCGCTTCCCAGGTCCTCTGGTCTAACACATCAGATTCATCATCAGATTCCTCCACAACACATTTTTCAGAATGCAAATTAGGCTGTTCCCCCCAACTGACAATTCCGGGCAGTCCAAACTCTGACTGCACTCTAAGAAATCCTCAGGGAGGCTGTCCTCTATAACCGCCGGATTATAAGGTGGTCTTCGGTGGCTTTTTTTTAGAAATTGCAGAAGGGACACCACTAGGAGGGAACACTGAAGCCCGAGAGGTGGCAGAAAATGACGGGGTTTGCTTGAGTGGAATGGTGGAGCAGGACAAGTCTAAACCCTGGCTACATATGGATACTGTATCAGCAGATGACAGCAGATCATCCGGCTGAGACTGAGATGAGCATGCCATCCACTCCACTACCTCATCTACTTTCTCCTCCACTACAATTTTGCACCTCGGTGGGTTAGCCTGGTGGAACAACGGCTAAGTATTGCGAATACTACTAGTAGATGCTCCGGCTACAAGTGTTTTGGTACTGCTGCCCTGTGCCACCTTCTCCTTTTTTTAAAGCTCAAAGTCTGGCTGGAACTGGATCCCTTTTGCTTATCCATTCCAGACATTTTTCAATTCAGTCTGTGGCCCTGCAGCTGGTCTTTGCCCCTGTATCTCACTGTCTCTCCCTGTCTCTCCCTATCTCTCCCTGTCTCTCTCTCACTACTTGATTAAATACTAGCCCTGAACTGGCCCTGCAATTGTCCTGCAGTATCCCTCAAATGTGTAATATGGATTTTCAGAGCTATTATATCAAATTTCAGGTCTCAGAATTTCACACACAGTGCTTCTGCTCGTCTCAGCAGTTGCAGCAGAAATGATATGTCCCTGCTTACCGTGCCTGAGCCAATCAGAACAAGCCCTGCCCACTAGGTCAGGTGACCGCTTTCTTCCCGAGCTTTTGCGCACGATAAACGAACTAATAGTAAAAGTTCGCTAATGAATTGAATTTGTATGCAACAGCGTATACAGTAACTTATACGTAGCAATAGCATATAATTTATAGGACAAACTACGTAGCGAATGCGCACAAAGCCGAAGCGAATCACCTAATATTCGGATTCGCTTCACAGCTAAAAATTCCCAAGATTCGATACGAATCAACGAATCGACGAATCGATTCGCTCATCTCTAATTTTAGGGTTAGTTCTACTCTCTTTGGCGATTAATCTCTCGGTCTCTAGTTTGGCTGTTTTTATTTGTCTTTTACATATTCTATTTTTTTTCCTTATAGTTTTTCAATGCTTCCTCGCCACCCTCCTGTATTAGTGATTGAAATGCTTTCTTTTTGTCATTTATTGCTTTCTTTACAGTTCTATTTATCCACATTGTTTTTTTCTTGTTCCTTACCCCTTTATTCCCATAAGGTATGTACCTCTCACAATTAGATATTAGGATGCTTTTAAAAATATCCCATTTTGTGTCTGTATTTTTATTTTTGAGGACTTTGTCCCAGTTAGTTAGGCTTATGGCCTCTCTTAGTTGACTAAATTTAGCTTTTTTGAAGTTTGGTATTTTTGTTCCTCCCTGACGAAACGCTCTTTTGAATGACAATTGGAAGGTTATTAATTTACGGTCACTATTTCCCAGGTGTCCCCCAGCCTGCACATCTGTTGTTCTGTCAGGTCTATTGGTTAAAGGGGTTCTGCGGTTCTGTAAAACTGATGATCTATCCCCTGGATAGATCATCAGTATCTGATCGGCGGGGGTCCGACACCCGGAACCCCCGCCGATCAGTTATTTGAGAAGGCAGCCGCGCTGCAGGAGCGCCGCGGCCTTCTCTGTGTTTACCGCAGGCCCAGTGACGTCACAACTACTATCACTGGCCTGGGCGGGGCTAAGCTCCATTCAAGTGAACAGAGCTTAGCCCCGCCCAGGCCAGTGAAACTAGTCGTGATGTCACTGGGCCTGCGGTAAACACAGAGAAGGCCGCGGCGCTCCTGTAGTGCCGCTGCCTTCTCAAACAGCTGATCGGCGGGGGTCCCGGGTGTCGGACCTCCGCCGATCAGATGCTGATGATCTATCCAGAGGATAGATCATCAGTTTTAAACACCTACAGAACCCCTTTAATACTAAGTCCAGTATGGCCGTCCCTCTAGTTAGGAAAGGTAATTGTCCTTGGTTATTGCCAAGAACCTGTTTCCTTTATGAGATATACAGGTTTCAGTTTCCCAGTCAATATCTGGGTAGTTGAAGTCCCCCATAATAACGACCTCATTATGATTTGCCACCTCGTCTATTTCGTTTAGAAGTAGATTTTCTGTGGACTCTGGTATATTAGGTGGTTTATGATAAAGTCCTATTAGTATTTTATTTTAGTTTTTTGGCTCCATGTATTTCTACCCACAGTGACTCCACATCTTCATGTCCCTCACTTATATCTTCCCGGAATGTGGGCTTTAGACAGGACTTTACATAAAGGCAGATCCCTCCCCCTCTCCGGTATTATGCACTTATTGCGTGGTGTTTTTTTTAGTAAATTATACACTTAGCCAGAGGGCTAGTACTTTTCTACCTCATATGGACTGCCTCTGCTGAGTACTGTACGCCGCGGCCTAGTGCGTGCGTGCGTGCGTATGATGCAATCGCAATTCAATAGTACGCTAAGGATTCGTATGCACTTTGTAGGCTAATGCTTACGCATTCAGTTCAGTAGCGTACTTTTAACAACGCTTAGTCTGTATGTTCGTAATTTGTGCAGAAATGTTCACAAAACAACGATTATTTTTTAACGCAAATTTGACCGAATGAATTCTTATTAAGAACGAATCTTGTCATAAATTTGTTGATTATTCGCCGAAGCGAATTTTTGGTGATTCGCTCATCTCTAGATCAGATATATTTTGCAAGAAGTATCTAGTAACTATACTGCTAATTCTTCATTAGATAGATCATATCCAGACTAAGCAGTTTATAACTTTAGCTTATGGAAAGGTGAAAAAGGGCAAAAAACAGCACATCTACTGCAAGTTGCATATAATCCCATAAAGAGATTAGTTTAAGATCATATCCTTCCGAACTTCAAGCAAGTCTTATATTATAAAATGTATTGCTGACATAAGAAATTCTTTATCATAGTCTCTTAAATTGGAATATGTTCTGGAACACAGTTTAGCTTTTTGTATATAAACATTTTTGGCCTTCTAAAAACACTTTTATCAAAATATAACATGATGGATAATACATCTTAAAACTAACAAAGCCTTCTGGGACTTCTATGTACACAAGTGTATTTAGATAAAAGGCAGACAAAGCAGAAAGCACAACAGCCAGAAATTAATGAAATGCAGGTTTACTTCCAAATTTCTAAAGATGCTAGTAAAAAAAAAATAGGTGTAAAAAATGTATGCAGGCATAAACTGAAAGACATTAATAAATAAGAGGGTGTGATAACTTATTGAAACTCAATAAACACATTATTTTATTACATAAGTTTTATATTAACTCTGAAGTTTATTTTGATCAAGCTTTATGCATGAGAAAGTAATTATGAATAAGAAACGTCTCTTCTTTTATCCTTTACTGTGTAATTGCCTGTTTTTGTTTTACCCATGTGCCAGAACACCGGTATCCTAATTATACAACAATACATCTATCGGTTAATAGATATTAATGAACATAGACCAAGATGGATAAGATAACTGGATCAGCCTCGGCACAGTGATTTGTATTCTGAAGTGTGCACTATTTACACCAGCCACTGCGAATTTATCCAATGTAGAAGAAAGTAACTGTCCTACCACCTTATAGGAACTTAGCTAAACTGATAGAGGTGTGTCTGACAACAACCGTGTTTCCAGTGACGACCAGCAGAATTTTGAATGCATCTGTGGTCTGTCAAACAGTTTACTACATAGAATCAGTACAGCACAAATAAAGTCATGTATATATAATATTTTATGTAGAATATATTTAAAGTGTCAATAGCCGTTCAAAGAAGAATGTATGCAAAAGCAAGTGAAAATAGGAATGTATTGAGTCATAGTGACTGAATTGGGGGGGATAATTACAGTTGAACAATAGTGCTATCCATAGTAAATAATCAGTTTACAGTCTTATTTCCTAAGTAGAAAAATAGAAGAAACAGTTTTAAGCAAATCTTCCAGCTTTCCTTTGCACTAGATATTTTATAGTACTATACCCCTGCCCCCATAATACTTCTTTTCTCTCTGTATTAACCTATGGAAGACTTATATTTACAATTACAATACCTTCATGATGGCTGCACATTTTCTATCAAATGTAGAAACAGTAAATTGTTTACTACTAGTAATTATTATGTTCATACAAATATATGATCAGAACTACATATACAGCAAAGATAGATCAGATATAACAACATATAGCATTGTTTTAATTGCAATTATCACATTTTAAATTGAATATAAATTGAACATTAAATCTGTATTTCATCCGTTGTGCTCATCAATATATTATAGTGCACACACTACATTAAAAAATATTAGGTTGACATGAAAACATGTTAATGAGATATCCACATACTGTACATATACAGTATATAATGAGGTTAACATAATTCAAAACAGTGCAATTTTTTTCATGAACTGAAAGCTTGGTTTCGGACTCCACATAAAATCAAACTGTTTTTCTTATTTCTGTTCAGGAGTGCAAGGGAGATTACAAAAAAGCAGATGCTGGTGACACTGAGGATTACTACTCCTGAGATAAGTGCACTGGTGATTGAGTTCATCTGAAACTGCATATTATGTGGCTGAGCTGCAGAAAAAAGAATGCAATCAGTTTATGTGTTATAAAGTAGGTACCGCGTTCTACCTGTATATACAATATACCTATTCTTCTATTTCAAATGGCATAAAAACCCATAATCAACATATTTTGAAAGTCCAGAATGTCAGAAGATGACCATAAACAAAATACTGAACGCAAAACTACAAAATATTGGTTGTCAAGATATTAAGTAATGTATGTATTTTATTAATTTTCTATCTTTGCCGTTACATTTATTTCAAGTTTTAATACTAATTCAACTCTTGGCATTTTAGTGTTTTCTTTTCCGCCTTCCAAAACCCATAACTTTTACATTTCCCTTTGCTTTCTAAGAGCTTATTTTTTGTGAGAGAAGTTGTACTTTTAATGGCACACTTTAAAGGGGTTGTCTGAGTTATTTTTTTGTTCTTTGTATGTTACTAACTTGTCAAGTATAACAACTTTCCCATAAACTTTGTGCTTCTAAAGCTGCTTGTTTGTCAGATTTCACTGAGGGTCACATGACCTGTGATGTCACCTTATCTCCCTGGTCTGTGATGTTTCGTGCACAAGCCTCAGAGATCAGATAACAGCCTGTACACGAGACATCACTGGCCATGCCCCCCCTGCTTTGCCGGGGCTGCTATCTGCTATCTCCCTGGATTCCTTCAGATAAAACATTAACCCCTTTATCCAGAACACACTGAAGGCTTTACAACAGCAGCTGCAGATGTAAAGAGACACAGGATCTGCCCTCCTCACCCTACAGACACAAAGCTGATCTGGAGGAGATGCAAACTACAAGTACAGGTATGGGGGGGATCCTGTGTGTATCAGCAGTGTCATTGTACAGCTGGGACTTGTAGTCCTACACATACAACATGCTGCTGAGTATTCCAGCAGACAGACATGTCACTCAGGGCAGCTCTTGTATTTCCTCTCTGTGCAGAGCAGGAAGGGGCTGAGATTGTTATTACTGCAGGTAAACAAAGGCCAGTTTGCCTAAAACTTGCTTAACTTAGTTATATATTGCTGCCCATCAGATTTACTGTGCTATATTTTTTTTTCATAACTTGGACAACCCCTTTAATGTAATACTTTATATCTTGTATTTAAAAAAAAAAAAAACAGGGAAAAAATGGTAATTTCTGTTATGATTTTCCAGGTTTTGTTTTTATGGAATTCATTATGCGCTAAAAATGACATCACAGGCTTACTTTGTGGGTGAGTATTAGAGATGAGTAAAGTTATCAAAAATTTGATTCGGCTACAAAGAAGTTCAATTGATGATGAGCCCCTCAGATGCCGCAATCAACGTTGATTGTGGCATCTGTCACATTGAGGCCTTTCAGGCATATGCGGGGTCATTATAGATCTTGGATAACCCCTTTAACGTTTCCCTGGTATTGTGTTCCAATGGTGAGCTTGCAGTCATATTTCAGTTGTAATTGATATTGGTCTTAGTTGTGTTTTTAAGCAATATACAGTGAAATTCCTTTAACCACTTGAAAACTGGGCTGTTTATCCCACTTCCTAACCTTCATTTTTGTTTTTTGTTTTTCTGTTTTTTTTTAATCACATAGGCCATAACTTTTTTTTGTTATGTAAACAATTTTTGCTCCTTTTTTAGTGATATTTGGGACTTTATTTTTTATGTCATATTTATTTTAGTATTTTTGTTTTTATTTTTATAGCTAGGAAAATGCTAAAAAAGGGGGAAAAAAAATCTGTTTTCACATTTTTATTTATTTTTTGTTAATAGCACAATGTGTAACTTTTTTTTTTTTAATTATGTCCCTTTTCCGTAACAGTCATTTTGATATATGGGCGGTCGGCAAGTGGTTAAGGGTGTTTTCAGACTCTTGATTATTTTACCAAAAACTATTTATAGTTTATAGGCCAATGTTTGAGCCATTTTTGGGAACAAATGTTCCTACAAATTCTCATTCCTGATTATTAGCCTACATAAATGTGTTCTGACTATTCGCTCCGGAAAATTGTCTGCTCTGTTGACATATATAAAATGGCCATGATACCTTACCAATCATTCACCCTTGCTTCTCAGATCCCCATATATTTCTATTGCTTACATGTTAATGCATGTATGTGACCGTGCGGCCAATAACTAACATTGAGGTAATCCCTGCAGCTAGTGATTCACATGTGTCCTCTGCATTAGTGAAGCAGAGACTGTAGTCCATCATTAGTCAGGTACAGGTAGGTGCTCAACATCAGTCATGCAAAAAATAATGTAGCACAGTATTAGACAGGCAGAAGTAGTAGCTCAGGATTAGTTAGGCAGAGAGTGTAACCCAACATTAGTCAGGCACAGAATGTAGATCAGCATTAGTCAGGCACAGACTATAACAAAGCATTAGTCAGCCAGAGATAGTAGCTCGGTATTAGTCAGGCAAAGGTACTGTATCAGTGCAGCATTAGTCAGGCAGAGGTAGCAGCAAAGCATTAGTTAGACAGCGGTTGTAGCACAGCGTTAGTCAGGCAGAATAGTAATATAGAATTGGGCAGAGGTAGCCACACAGCGTTAGTTAGGCAGAGGTATTAGTTCAACATTAGTCAGGCAAAGGTTGTAGCATAACATTAGCCAGCCAGAGATGGTAGCACAGCATTTGTCAGAGAAAGGTAGTAGCTGAGCATTTGTCATGCAGAGTTAGTGGCACAGCATTAGCCAGGCAGAGGCAGTATCTCAACATTAGTCAGGGAAAGGTTGTAGCACGGTATTAGTAGGTAGCCAGAGATAGTAACCCAGCATTAGTTGGGCAAAGGTATTAATGCAGCATTAGTCAGACAGGGGTAATAGCACAGCATTAGTCAGGCAGAAGTAGTGGCTCAGCGTTTGTAGGAGCACAGCATTAGTTTACCATTTTAGGTTAAATACAGTGGTTATGGTGAAAATGGCTTACCAAGTTGTGAGTTATTTGTGGGTGTTTCATCTGGAATAAAATAGAAAACATAGATTTAGTGGTTTTCTCTTGCCTTTCAGGTGGTTTCATAAAGTTTCAAAGTACATATTTTTTATCTAAATTAACTTGGAATTCTAATGCACACTTAATATATAATGTTGGACTTCTGTAATGTACATAGAAGTCAATGGGCCCCAGAGCAACAGAATTGGACTAAAGGAACCTGGGATAGCAAACAAACTTGTTATATACAAAGATGTGCCGGGTCTACAGAACATCTTATATTAGTACTAAGCAAATTTGCTTAGCACTTAGCATATCGAGTGAATTGATTCGACTGAATTGAAATTCATCCTATATTTCTCAAATCCCAAATTGGATTTCTTAGAATCAGAATTTTCCAATAAGTAAATGCTTAGCCTTTTGAACAGGCCTTGAAGTATAAGTATAAGATTCCCCCATCAGTGCAGAGTGGAAAGAACTTGCTTAGGTAGGTGAGAGGCCTTAGTTGGAATCCAGGTGGTACTATTTCTACTTATGGAGAACACCTAGTAGGTATGAGGAATCGAATCTTATAGGCCAAGTGATGTTCCTTTGGGTTTCTGGGAAAAAAGATATGCAAATTATCTTTCCTTCCTAAAGGAGAAGAAGCTAAGGTTGGATTACTGTGTGGACTACATCCCCGTTGAAATTAATGGAGACATTCAGCTTCCGAAAATCTGCAATAAACCATTATTTACGGTACACTGCAGAATGTTAATATGTTAATTCTGCTATGGAAGAGAGTGCAGGAATTTACATTCTTCAGCCCTAGAATAACAAGGAAGAAGTCTTTATGTTGCGACCAGACAATGCTCCTCTTAAAATTGTTATTCCCTGTGCTGTGTTTTGCTCCTGTTTCTGATTTGTATCCTGATTGAATTTCATTGCAGGTTCAGATGAATAAGAACAAAACAAATTTTGAGAAATTTGCTTATCCTTAGTGATGGATTTCCATGCAGATTTATGTGCATTTCTGAAGCATATCCACATCAAAATCTGTAATGTCTAACAGTGTTTTTTTAGTGTGGATTTGATTTGGTTTTTCTGCAGATCTCACCCTTCCATTGAAAAGGGTGAAATCTGCCACTTAAAATACAAACATAATTGACATGTTATTTTATTTGAAAATTCCATTGCAGGTCAATTGCCACATGGAAAAGATTTGCGAAGTGTACATGTGATTTTTGTAATCTCATACACTTTGATAGTACTGTAATACGCTGTGTTTTTTTTTTCCAAAACAGGAATCTGTACAGAAAAATCGCACCTATTCTACAACGTGTACAGATGGCCTGTTTTCTTTCACTCTGTGGTTGTGTTACAGTAATGAAATACTTGACAGTGCGTTTCTCTACATATTCTTGTTGTGGTGATATTAGTTTCTGGAGCGGAAATTATGCAGTTATCATTGTAATTCACATAACACATGGAGTTGCCACTGAATTGCTATTCCCTGCAGCATCTGGTGCGGCCACTATGATTTTGAATGGAGCTGTGCTTCCAGCTCAGTTCAAAATGCTAGTTCCTGTGCCAGTGACATCAGGAAACAACTGATTTTTGGAGGTGTCGGACCCCCCAATCTGTCAGTGATTAACCTATCCCGAAGATAGGTCATCAATATTTGGAACCAGCGAACCCCTCTACTTTCAATTACTGGTGGATCCATATTTTTATCCTTCTAAGTATTTATCTGCATACTATTCAATGATTCCTTATTACTTCAGGTGTGTTGCTGCTTCATGTCAATGTACCAGTTGACAAGTCTTGAATGTGGAATGTGGTTTCATGGAGCTTAACCATCCACCCTACAGTCCAGACCTGGCTTCTAGTGATTACTTTCTCTTTCAGAACCTGAAGAAATTTCAGTGTGGGCAAAGATTTCCTGATGATAATTAGAGATGAGCGAAGTTTCGATTCGGGTGCTACGCCACATTTTTCCCCAAATTTTGCTTTGCTCTGAATGAATTAATCATAAAGCACATTAAATCAGGTCTATCTCTGCCTGCAGTTAAAGTTTAGGAAGAATGCATCCTGGTGTACATCACTGTGCAGTGCAGCAACATGCATACTGTATGTAGTCCCTTCTGGTAGCTAAACAGATACTGTGTGTCTGAATGACAGGCAGATCACATACATGGCAGTGCATATCATTGTGCAGGCCACCAACATTCCTAGTTAACCCCTAGCTAAAAAAAAAAAAAAGAAACACTGCGCGCCCCAGCGAGTGTCCCAATGACTCTTGGAACAAAATAAGGACATGCGGGCAGCACCAATAAAGTTCTAGAGAAAATAAGATTATTTTAATCCATGTTATGGCAATGCAAACACATGTGTTTGAATCCCTTCTGTTAAATGTAGGCTTAGTTCACACTTTACTTATTTCGTTAGTAATTGTCAGCCTAAAGCACAACAGGTGTAGATCTATTCATGATAATTTATCCAAGAGTAGACTTGGCTCCTGAATTTGCCTCACAATAAGTAATGGAAATAACTGACCAAATAACAGAAATGGGAACGCCACCTTACAGGTCAATGTTAGCTTCAGGTCAAATTTATTAGCATGGACTTAACCGTGCAGTGGCCCAAAATTCAAGGAGTGGCTCCATGACAGTGGGGAGGGTGTCAGCAGTAAGGCTGAATTCACATCGCTTTTATTTCTCCAATCTTCTGATCCATCAGAAAAATAGCCCACAAAAGTGTATCCTGTAGTTTTAGCATCCACCTTCACAGCATTGGTATTTGGTCAGCGTTTGATCAGTATTGGTAAGGTAAAAACAGGAGTGGGCCCAAAACAGGGATAACATCAGTAAGTATAAAAGAACAGATTAAGAATAAATGGCCCAGAAGATGAACTACATAAATGTACCTATATTACACCTCCTGTTGACAATAAGTCTATATATTAAACCATCTGTTGAAACTAAGGGGGTCATTTATTAAGACAGGTCTTAATAAGCTCTATAGTTGGCGGTGGATCCGCCAAAGTTATGAAGAGGTGCAGGCCTCTACATTACTTTGGTGTATCCAGCGCCAGTCTAATTGTAAGCCAGTTTCCTTGCTGGCTTACATTTAGACCATTTTCCACGCCTAAAGCAGGTGTAGAAAATGATAAATGAGACAGGCCTATCTGCCTGTCTTCTTCCCCGCCCATGCCACACCCACTTTTTTAGACCTGGCATGAGCAGGGAAAAGCCCCAGATTGCAGCACATTTCCGGATAGTAGATGACCCTTTAAGTCTGATACACAGTCAGTCTATGTATAACAGAACAAATTAAGAATGAATGGCACAGCAGAACAAGATGCACAGGACAATTACACAGAGCCTGCACTATCCCTGCAGTCTCCCTATGCTCTCCCTACAGTGTCTAAAACTCTCCCTATGATCTTCCTACACTGTCCTACACTGTCATTCTACAATTAAAACTTTATTAAACTGTCCCTAGCACTTGGCACATCTGTGTCTATGTTCACTGTAAAGTGGTGGAGTGCGGGCAGGAAAATGCTTTTTATATTGCTGTGACATCACAGGGGATGGCTATCTGCTGATTGGCTGGCTGCATGGCATTATGCTTCACAGACAAAGTTATTAACACTCCTTTTCTTCTTTTTTGGGTCCTTTTTAAATATTAAGTAGCAAAAAAAAATAAGGGAGCAAACAAAATAGAGGGAAAAGACAATACGCTGAATAAACAGATGTCAAGGTCGAGGACGCTGAGGGCAGCACCAATGGAGCAGCAAACGGAGCAGCACCACGAGTAGCGAGAAACCTCAGACGCCGGACTCAGTCTCGGCTTTCAACAAGGCAGTTTCCCGGCCCAGCAGATGTCAGCAGCAGCACAGAGCTTGGTAAGGCAAGGAGGCATCAGGAGGCAGGGTTGGGGGGAGGAGGAGCACGTTGCCGTTAGTTCACATCATCACTTCAATTCGCTCAACATTAATAATAATGCAGTCAAAGAGGTGGTAACAGGGTTCTTGCAGCAGCAATAAATCTCTTTGTACCCTGAGGTCATCAAATCAATGGAAACAAAGTGGAATAAGTGTGTTGAAGTCAAGAGGGATTCCATTGAAAAAAATCAGAAAATTTTGTCTTCATATTCAGGTAGATAACTTATTAAACACCCAACATACTGTCATGGATGTGAAGACTGAAGAAGTGAAGCCATTACAAGATGGGGTCGGCTCCGGGACCACTCCTGATCTTATCTATAGTTTACATTCTTTAGCTAGACTGGATGCGCAGAAGTGAAACTTTATTTTGCATTACTAACCGATAAAATATATCCTAACCCTCAGGAGAGGATTCACTCCTCCCTGGGGTATATAACCTTTGTACCCTCCTCTAATAAACGAGAACCTCTTTGACCCTACCAGGTGTCAGTGTTGTTTCTTCCATGCAGAGAAACAAACTTCAAGGCTCCAGTTGAGAGCTATCCTTATCAGTTGGCGTCCCTGGGTGGGCTCGAGAGAATGTAACTTCTGTAGCCGAAGGTGCGGATTGCCAGAGTGCGGTGCACAGTTGCTTGAGGGAGGGGACTGCAGCCCCAAGGAGAAGGTAAGAAAATTGATTATCTTACCTACCTCTTGACGAGATTGCACTGCATTATGGTAATTAGTTCTGCTAGATAAGTTTCCAGCAGCTTCGGCTATAAGTTGAAACCTTGAGTCCTAAAAAACCCGAAAGAATAATTTGTTTGTACTGTGGTTTGTGTTTGCATGTTGTTTGTGTACTGAAAGGGGAGAGGAAAACCGAGTGAGAAAACTGACCAAGGATCGGACAGGAGGATCACATAATTCCTGTTCAAGCTTTTCGAGAGACAGCTTGACACAGGGGGGGGGGCGATCTGCTGATAGGTGTTTTTCCCGTGCTGGGTTGCCTTGGTGCAGCGTGACCAGCCACGGGGGGTTTTGCTGTGCTGGGTATCTAGAACAGCGTGACCAGCCATGGAGGGGGTTTCCTGTGCTGGGTTTTTTAGAGCGACATGACCAGCCAGAAGTGGTTTTTCTGTGCTGGGTTGTCTAGAAGAGCGTGACCAGTCACGGAGGGGGTTTCCCATGCTGGGTTGTCTAGAGCGACGTGACCAGCCAGAAGTGGTTTTCCTGTGCTGGGTCGTCTAGAATAGCATGACCAGCCACGGAGGGGGTTTCCCGTGCTGGGTTGTCTAGAGTGACGTGACCAGCCAGAAGTGGTTTCCAGTACTGGGCTGCCGGGGGAGAGCAGCGTGACCAGTGGCAGATGTGATTAAACCTCAAAGCTAGTAGACCAGACGTGGAGAACTAGCTAGTGTGCAGTCCGTGTGGTCAGAAGAACTGAGTCTGATTGAGACTAACCTCTCCCCTTGTCAGGCGTGCTGTTTGTTTTGTCTGCCTTGCTCCGTTCTGAAAAGTTGAAACATGGGTGGTAATGCGCTGTCACTGTTACCCGGAGAACGGACAGCTATGCAAGTGGTGCTGATGAGGAAGGAAAAAAACATAAGAAAAACTGTAAGAAGTTGATGGAAATAGCAGGCTGCCATAAAGGAGGGCGATTAAACTGAATTATGGAAGCAAGTGCTGAAGGATAAGAGAGGAATGTTAAATAATAACGGATTGTTGAACGCTGCTCAAGCGTGGTATAATACCTCATGCCGCTGGAAGGCTGAGGGTGGGACAGAAAGACTGGATGAAAAGTTTAACCTGTTCGTGTACTCAAAAAGAGAAGAGCGACCACCGCCCTATAATGGCGCCGATCCCGGTGGATGGACATGCGCACATTGTGGTCAGCAAAGCCCTGATCTCAGGGAGATGTGTCTTGTGTGTGGTGCCTCATGCCCCCATCAGGGGACAAGTGACGGGGGGCCGACATCATTGACTCCTAAGACTGCCCCCATGATGAGTGACAGGGGACCCACGTCACTGACCTCGAGGACCGCCCCATCCTGCCTCCAGCACCACCCCCAGTGAACGTCACTGCATGTCCCATCCTGCCTCCAGCACCACCCCCGGTAAACATCACTACGTGTCCAGTCTTGCCTCCAGTGCTGTCTCCAGCCCAGGCCCCCACCACACAGGGGGAGGAGCTTCTCATTCATTTTGAGGAGGATGACCAGGCCCCGAAACTAGTGCCTGTGCCACCGGTGACTCCACTATACCCTGTGTTAAACACTGATGGCTCTTATTACGTACCGGTCCCGGTGGCTGCACCCCCTCCGACAGAAAGTACTGGCCCAGTCCCCTTGTTCATGGCAGGGGGTAAGGGTACAACAAACAAGCCCCCAGAGACAGCAGCCCAGGATGAGGATGAGCCTGCTGAGGATCCAGATTCAGGAGGGGCAAGGGGGAATAGGGAGTGGCGAAGAGGAGAGAGAGTACAGGGAACAGGCGGAGGCTGCCCTCCAGAGGATGGGCGCACAGATGGATGAAGTGCAGAGACAACTGCGTCATGTTCAAGAGACCCGACATGTATGTGACCTTTTCACTCAACCAGGCTACTACCCTTGTCAACTCCCTCCTTGACCCGGAAACTCAGCCCATGCCCTTTTATAGGAAGATGGAGCAAATCCGGAAAACACATTCTGCTACTTGGAGGGACTTGGCGGGGCTGACTAACATAAAAGCAGGGAATTCTTTCTGGCCACTCATGGACAGGGCCATACGACCCCCTGCGTATGGGTCAGAACAGTATGATTCTGGTGAATAGTTCTGCAGGAGATTGGGAGAGTGGGCCCACCAGCGACTAGCCAGTCAGTCAGTTCAGTTTCAGGATCTTAAACAGGATAAGACAGAATCTGTGGAGAAATTTGCCCTGAGAATGGAGCAAACATTTAAAGATCTGGGATTCACTAAACAAGATCCTATGCAGAGTAGCATGTTGTCTAGTGCATTTACTGATGGGCTGAAGCCCAGCATACAGAAGGCCTTAAAGATGGCCCATCCAGAGTACCGTTCCTTGACTATCAAAGTCCTTACTCTGGTAGCAAAAGACATTGAAGCTGCTGGTCATGACGGGAGGGGGGGGGGCAACAAATCCCGTCCTCTCATTAAGTGTTACGGATGTGGTAAACCAGGCCACTACAAGAAAAATTGCTGCAGAAGACATTTGTGGCAGCAAAAGCAGATTCGCACAAACAAGTCCGCAATAGTCCCACAGCAACAGCTGCCACAGGCACCGGTCTCCCGGGGGGGGCAGCCTGGAGATGGGTCAGCCTAGGACATAGGCAAGCCAGATCCACATGCCGAAGACCTCGAACCTTTCATGGCGCTCTCTACCCCCTCCTCTTGTGGTCCTGCCCCCATGGTATAACTCAATGTGGGAGGTGAGCAGCGCACCTTTCTTGTGGATACTGGTGCAGCCCGAAGTGTACTTCGACATGCAGATATACCTGACCCTGATTTTGTGGATAATACATCATCCGTTTCATGTGTGGGCATTGATGGTAGGTGTAGATCCTCACCCCTCACCAACCACTCACCGTAGCCCTAGGACCACAGCCCTCCTCCTCCATGTTGTCCATTTGTAGTCTCTTCTACGTGCCCACTGAATCTGCTGGGAGCTGATCTACTGCAGAAAATGGGGGCAATCATTCAGTTTCACCCTTATGGTACGGTGACACTGTCTACGCCCCTGCAGCCTGAGGAAGCAGTACTGATTGCTGCTTCCATTTCCCAAGAGCTCCCTACCCCCTATGCCAAGGGGGTGCCCCAATCGGTGGAAGTACAGATTCCTCAACATTTGTGGTCAAAAGGACCCCAGGACATTGGCCGGTTGCGCGTGCAACCCATCATGGTTCACCTGAAACCTGGGGCAGTCCTGCCCCGGAAACCCCAGTATCCTCTGTCCATAGCTCAGATGGATGCTGTCACTCAGCAGCTCTCAAAGTATCTTCGAGTGGGGGCTATTGTACCCATTACCTCCCCCTGCAATACTCCACTGTTCCCAATCAAGAAGAAAGGGAAAAAAGGGCAACCAGGATGGTACACGACCTAAGGGCTGTCAACGAGGCTACCATCCTAGAAACTCCAGTGGTATCTAATCCACACACCCTCTTATCCTTGATCCCAGTTGACACCCAAAGGTACACTATGATAGATCTGGCCAATGCCTTCTTCTCTGTTCCTTTGCACCCAGACTGCCAGTATTTGTTTGCTTTCACTCACGCTGGGTCCCAGTACACATGGACAGTGATGCCTCAAGGAGCTCAAAACAGTCCCACTCAGTTCAGCAAAGCTATGCCATCCATCCTGGATGAATGGAAACTACAACATCCAGAAGTGGCCCTCCTACAATACGTGGATGACCTATTGGCGTGTGCAAAGTCTTGGGACCTATGCCACCAGGCGTCTCGCTCTCTCTCTCTTGTTGTTTCTGGCTGACCAAGGATGCAAAGTGTCTAAGGATAAAGTCCAGTGGTGTGAACTCAAGGTTACATTCCTTGGCCACTGTCTAAGCCCAGGAGCTAAGCACCTAACTGAGGACCGGAAACAGCCATCCTTGAGATTGCAGAGCCTGCCACTCCCCGTCAACTCCAAGCATTTTTGGGCCTAGTCTCATACTGTAGGCCTTGGATCTTGGACGCCTCTATCTTGATGCAACCCTTGTATGACTGTATTACGCACTCTCCGTTTTACTTCACACAGGAGGCCAAGGAGTAATTTTTACAGCTCAAGACTGCAGTGTCCTCTTCACCGGCCCTGGGTATCCCAAACTATGACCTCCCTTTCAGGTTGTATGTGATGGAGAGAGAAGGCCATGCAACGGGAGTCCTCACCCAGAGTCATGGAGGCCGAAACAGACCTTTGGGTTACTACTCTGCCCATTTGGATCCAATAGCCAGAGGCTCTCCTTCATGCATCAGAGCCATGCATGCTTGCCACCTGCTACTGGACAAGACCTCTGACCTTGTTCTGGGACATCCCTTGCAAGTCTTGGCGCCTCATGATATCGCTGCCATTCTACAACAAACACAGCCCAAGCATCTCTCAGCTGCATGTCATCTTCGTATGCAGTGTTCACTACTGCTACTTGACACAGTCACAATCTATAGGTGTCATGTCCTCAACCCTGCATCACTTCTCCCCTTTCCTCAAGGCGGGGTGGAAGAAGGAGTATATGAAGATGAAGACCCTGATTCGTCAGAGGATCATCATGACTGCTTGGAGCTCATTAAGCAGGAAACTGAACCACTGGCTCAGGTTTGTGGATGATCAGGGAAGATATCACACTGGGTTCGCGGTGACCTCCTCTCATGAAGTTATCAAGGCTCAGGCCGTACCACCGGATATGTCTGCACAGGAGGCAGAACTCATAGCCCTTACAGAGGCGTGTAAACTCTCTCCCAGAACACCACGGAAAATATCTACACGGATTCAAGACATGCCTTTGGAGTGGCCCATGATTTTGGACCCATATGGAAAAGCAGGAACTTCATTACTGTGAATGGCACTCCTATCAAGAATGCAAAATCAGTGGTGGAGCTGATGGAGGCTCTGGCCCTCCCCCAGCAAGTGGCCATACTGAAGGTGAAAGCCCACACTAAGGCAGACACCCAAGAGTCTAAGGGCAATGCACTAGCAGATGAAGCTGCAAAGAAGGCAGCCATGGAGGAAAGAGAAGAAGCAATGGCTCTGGTGGTGCAGACCAGATCCAAATCTGCAGTGGACAAATCTACAGCTTGCTTGTTCCCCATAACCAAGGAGATACTCCAAGACATGCAAGAGAAAGCATTGGATGAAGAAAAAAGAATATGGAGTGAGAAAGGAGCAGACATGGGTAGTGATACAGGCTGGATCTGGAAGAAAGGACATCTGCTCTGTTTACTAAGAAGCCTGTATCCTGTGGTGGCATCTTGGGCCCATGGGCCAATGCACCAGAGTAAGACTGCCATGAACAATCTGATATCCTCCATCTGGCTTGCTCCTGGCATATCCATGTTCACAGCCAGGCATGTCAACAGCTGTTTGATCTGTGCCAGCTGCAACCCCGGAAAAATGGAAAAAGTTCCATTAAAGTGTTCACCTAAACCTCTCTACCCTTTCCAAAGGATCCAGGTTGACCACATACAGATGCCACCTGCACAGGGGTTCCAATATGCCCTAGTGGTCATAGACATGTTCCCTGGATGACCTGATGTCTACCCTGTTAAGAATCTGACTGCCAAGACTACTGCCAAGAAGTTACTGAATGAAAAGGTCTACAGATACGGGGTACCTGAAACTATAGTGATCAAGGAACTGCTTTTACTGCGGATGTGGCCCGAAAGATCTGGGAGGCCCTGGGGACCCAACTGGCCTTCCATAAGCCATACAGACTGTAAAGCTCGGGAAAAGTCAAAAGAATGAATGCAACACTAAAACTGAAGATGCTGAAGATGGCCCAGGAAATTGGGAAACCTTGGCCACAAAGTCTGTCCATGGCTCTGTTCAGTGTGAGACATACCCCGAGGGGTAAAGAGAAACTGTCCCCCTTTGAAATACTGTTTGGCTATGCTCCTAGACTAGGCCAGTATTTCCCTGAACAGTTAGCCTTGCAACATGATTGCTTGTCTTCTTACGTGTCTGCTTTATGTACACATCTCACTGATCTACATTTTCGAGTTTTCTCTTCCCTTCCAGACCCAGAGCGTATCCCTGGCACACATAACCTGCAACCAGGAGACTGGGTGATGGTGAAGAAGCATGACAGAAAAACCCTAGAACCTCGATTTGAAGGTCCATTCCAGGTTCTGTTGACGTCTCCCACCTCTGTGAAACTTGAAACAAAGAAAACGTGGACCCACGCCTCCCACTGCAAGCAAGTGAAGTTCCCCCTGGTGGAAGAGAAGCCAGAGGCGGATCCATCACAATGATATCCTTTCTTGTGACCTTAGCAGCAGGGGGGGCACTGGGGGAAAAATGTGAAGAGACAATATTTACTCTTTGGTTTAATACCACAGTACCTATGCAGATATTTGAATTTGATTATTGTAGTGTAGGCTGTTGTCCCTCCTTGAGTACATCCCAGGAAAATGCGCAGTACTATTTGTGTGTCACGAGACCAGAGAATGAATGGTGCCACAGCTGACATGATGTGCTGGTGAACACAGAGCCTGACTGGGGATACTGTCCCAAAGAAGGACAGGAGCGAGTAGACAAACAGGGCCATTCCCTTTCCAGCAGAGTAACATTGGCAGTGAAAGGAAACTGCCTTCCAACTCAGTTCACGAAGAGCAGGTGCCAGACCCTCATATTGACCGTGACTAACCCACAACTGACTGACATGGGTTTATATGTTTTGGGAAGGTATACCCCCCAACTATACTGGGAAAGCTTTGAAGACAAGCCCAAACCATTTGAGACCACTCCTTCCCCTAAAGACATTAACCCTTTGTTACCCTCATAGTACGACCTGATAGCTAGAGCTCCTTATACCATGCAGGAAACACTGGCTGTGGAGACAGGATTTTCAGATCATAACCTGTGGTTGGAATGGGCCATATATACAGCTTCCCAGATGAACAGTACTGGCTGCATCACTTGTGCCCCTGCCCGGCCACACTTGGGGACCATGCCCCTTCCTTTAGGACCTGATCATTTCTCCTGCTTCCTAAGTATATATGTCAATCAGACGGTCAATGACACTGCCTGCCAAACCTGGAAGGGCCTCTACCCATTGTTAGAGAAAGCCCTTGGCCCTGGAGAGGGAATCACCATTTATAAAGGAAACTACACATGCTTTGAAGTACAAAGGGGGGAAAAGACATGGGAAAGTTCCCTGAAGGATACTGTGGTAAGGTCATAAATACCACCGGGACTGATTACCAGAGCTATCTTATGAATCAGTCATAAGCTCTGGGGGACGTAGTGTGGCTGTGTGCTGACATGAAGTTGAGGGCAAGGATGGAAGGGGTATGGCATGTCCAGTGTGCCTTGGCCCTTATACTTATGTCCTTCCATATCTTTGACCCCCCAGACTGGGAACTGGCTCTTGACCACCTCTGGAACCCCCACAAACAGTCTTGGGAAAATCAGGTGACCCTCACTAGGAGAAAAAGGGAGTCAAAGCCAGCTGGGAGTTTGGACACACATGTATATATAGATGCAATAGGCGTCCCAAGGGAAGTCCCCAATGAGTTCAAAGCAAGGGATCAGGTAGCAGCGGGATTTGAGTCGCTTATTCCCACTATCACCATTAACAAAAATGTGGATTGGATTAATTACATCTATTATAATCAGCAGAGATTTGTGAACTACTCCAGAGATGCCCTGAAAGGGATTGTGGAACAGTTGGGTCCTACAAGTATCATGGCATTCCAGAACAGAATGGCATTGGACATGCTCCTGGCAGAGAAAGGTGGAGTATGTAAGATGATAGGAGATACCTGTTGTACTCTTATTCCAGATAACCTGGGACCAGATGGCCAAGTGATGAATGCCCTGAAGGGACTCACATCTTTATCTGAAGAGTTAAAATGGAACTCAGGCATTAGTGATCCATGGGATGCCTGGTTTGACTGGCTGAAAGACTGGAGAAATTCTCTTGCTCAGTTAGGAGTTGTCATCTTGATAATCTTAATAATACTTGCTCTAACTGTTTGTTGTGTGATCCCTTGTGCTAGAAAACTGTTGACAAAGGCAGTGGAGAACTCCATCCCAGAGATGATCATGACTGAACCATATGATGACATCGGGAAGGAGATTCATGTGCCCTTGGACGACATCAGCCCTCCCTCAACTACAGTGCTATGAGGAGGGAGTAAAGATTCCTTGGGACTCTGTGTTTGAATGGTTGATAAGTCTGACAACTAACCTTAAAGAAGTGATATATAGCTTCAGCATATATTCATATATTCACATAATCCTCACTTAGCTTTAACACATATTTACATAATCCTTGCTTAAAATAGCTTAGTGTGAGTGGTCCTGTGCGCCGGAGGATTCCTGACCAAGAGCGGATGAAGACAGCGGAGCAGTCCCCCATGCAGTTTCAGTGAAGACCATGTTAAGGCCAGAGTTAGAATCTGACTTTCCTTTGTGTAAGTCCACTAAGAGGGAGTCTATCTATTAGAGATAGATTGTCTCCTAACTGGTGAAGAGGACGCAGGCACAATGGGACAGATTGTTAGGCCCACTTAGATTAGGGATAGGCAACACCATGCTTGAAATGGCTTCAAAGGGGGGACTGTCATGGATGTGAAGACTGAAGAAGTGAAGCCATTACAAGATGGCGTCGGCTCCGGGACCACTCCTGCTCTTATCTATAGTTCACATTCTTTAGCTAGACTAGATGCGCAGACTAACTAATAAAATATATTACTAACCAATAAAATATATCCTTACCCTCAGGAGAGGATTCACTCCTCCCTGGGGTATATAACCTTTGTACCCTCCTCTAATAAACGAGAACCTCTTTGACCCTACCAGGTGTCAGTGTTGTTTCTTCCATGCATGTAAAATCCTAGGATTACTTTAATTTGGAGCAGAGAAACAAACTTCAAGGCTCCCGTTGAGAGCCATCCTTATCAGTACCAACGTATATACTTTAAAATATCCTCTTTATAGTAGGGTTTGAGTTTAAAATGTATTTGCAAAAAAGTGACTTTTCTTATGGCGTATATAGTCATTCTGTAAAATTACAGAAAGGTCAGTGCTTTGTGGCTTAAGGGAGCAATCCTTTGTACCAAACACCTGCCCTTTTCACAAATGAAACGTAATAATGATTAATCCGCTTTCAACAGCAGCAGAAAAACCTAAGGAGAGATCCAATTGTGCTCTCTGAGAATAAATGGATGAACAGATGAAGTTGGCAAATAAGTTTCAATACATAATTGACTTTTACTGCACAGTTTTTCTGTGCAAATAGATTTATTATTGGAAGGACATGTGAAATTACAGTTATAAGCGTGCATAAATTTTCTGTACTTTGCTAGCCAGTATTCACACTAGTCTTAGCTTTAGATTGATTATATGCCTTATCAAAAATGTCAAAGAAAGGATTCTTTAAAAGATTTAATTAATTTGTATGGGATGTTTATTCACTGGAAATATGGAAACAAGGTTCCCATGGAATGAGAGCAAGCAAAGATCTCGTAAACCAGGAGATACAGAAAGTAAATATGGAAATTGTGTAATTTTTAATTCTACAAAGAATAACATTTATTTGCTGAAACTAGAACCTATGACAGACTCTTTAGCAGTTGCCTTATGATCCACTCCTGATTTTTGCTTTTAAAACTGTATAAGTATATGGGTACTATTTACATGGTTAAAGGGTATCTGTCAGCAGATTTATAGCTATGAAACTGGCTGACCTGTTGCATGTGCTCTTGGCAGCTGAAGACATCTTTGTTGGTCCCATGTTCATATGTGTCCATATTGCTGAGAAAAATGAAGTGTTCATATATGCAAATGAGCCTCTAGGAGCAACAGGCTCTGCTCTCTCTCTCTGCAATGACAATGCCCCCATTTTTCTTAGAGACTCATTTGCACATATTAAAACATTACTTTTCTCAGCAATGCGGACACATATGAACATGAAACCAACACAGATGCCTTCAGCTTCTAAGTGCACATGCCATAGGTCAGCCATTTCCATAGGTACAAATTTGCTGACAGATGCCCTTCAAAGGAGTTGTATAAGATTGGATAAAATGATCTACTTTTTCCAGAAACAGCACCACTCTGCCTGGACTTTGGTAGTGCAGCTCAGACGCTTCCATGTGAATAGGACTGAGCTGTAATATTAGACAAAAGTGACAGTGTTTCTGGCAAAAGCAAACTGTTTCTCTAATCTCATAAAAACTGTACTGAGTACTGAGTTCAACTAGAAAAAGACAGATAAGCTGCTGCATGATAGATTGTTACTAAAGTTACAGTCATCAAGGTTTAAAGTTTGAAATGTTGAGGAGTGAAATGGTTTTCTTTATGACAAATTCATGACAAACTGTGTCCCTTTTTGTATTCATTCTCAGATTCCATATCTATATCAATCAGGCTCTTGGCACTAAATCTCAAGCTGCTGTAAGGTTCCTATTACTTCTGTCCAAATAGGCTTGTGGTATTTGTGGAATAATTTCGACTCGGTGAAGCATCATTAATTGCAAAGGATTTTGCATTTCTCTGCCAGTGCCTCACATACACACCATTTGCTGGCAGCATTATGTTACCACTTAAAGAGTTGAATCAAAAACAAATGCCACACTTATAAAGCTGGGCAGGCGGCGGGCACACCTATCACAACGTTAAATTGCAAGGGCAGTAGACTTTAATTAAAAGTGTCTTATGTGTTATCATCGTAGGGTTGATATAGAATAAATTCCACTTCAGAAGAAATATATGTCAAGAATTCATCTTCTAGAGAAATGGTAAGGATGCTTCAATTCAAAAGTGCTTGTTTGCTGCAATATTGATTAGTGGCTTATAGTGGTATTGATTGAGTGCTACTGATGGGTCTGAGGGATGTTATCCAAACCACTTCTTCCTAAGAGTAGAGAGGTGTAAAGTTTTGTATTTTAATGTCAAGTCTGTCATTTCTTTTGCAATCCTTCTTTTGTTCTATATAGATCTGGATTTTTTACATAAAAATATGTCCTGTCATGTTTGCTGTACATTTAAATCTTAATGCCTTGGGATATTTGTATGCTACACATGCTTATCAACCTGGCTAGATAAATAACCACTTCTAATGCTAATTGATCATTTTGTTATGAAAGCCCAGTCTAATCATGAAATGCTTACTATAGGTGTTCCGCTGAAGGACAGAGTCAATCAGCAACATGCTGGAAAGTTAAAGGCCTCGTTCACAAAAAAGAAAACTGCAGCATATGGCACAAATGTTCAAAATAACACAAAGGGAGTACTCACCTCCACTGATCCCCCACTGCCCCAACTCTGCTGTTGCTGTGGTTTTCACTACTTTTTACTTCCTGTCCTGGCCCAACATGCCGAAAATGCCAAGAAAGGCCCCTTAGCCAATCACTGACATTATTTTAAGCCTTAACTTATAATAATAGCTAGCTTTGAAGGGGTTTTCCATGAGCAGAATACTGATGACCTACTCTCAGGGCAGGTCATCAATATATGATTGTGAGGGTTCAACTCCCGAAACAGCCACCAAACAGATAAGCACTGCAGCCTCCTCCTAGGCCAGTAATGTCACATTTATTGGTCACATGACATATGTGTAGTTCATCCCCATTGAAGTGAATGGGACTGATCTGCAATACCAAGCACAGCTGCTATACAATGTTCAGCAGTTTGCTTGGTATGCTGTGAGGAGATTGTAGCTCGCATTAGAGCACCACAGCCTCGTTAACCACTTCACGCCCAGCGCCGTAATATTACAGCACTGGGGAACATGACTTGCCACCAAGCGCCGTAGTACTCGGTAAGTCAGAATAACTCCGTGGATCATTCCCTGCAGCAAAGACCAGATCCCTTTATCTAATATATATGTGTGTATGTGTGTATGTATGTCCGCTAAAGGAATCCGCATCGTTGCAGTTACAATCACAAAATTTGGCACACAGGTACATCAGGTGTCTGGGAAAGTTTTAGACCAGGTTTCAGCTCTCCAGGACGTACCGTTCCTGAGATATTCCCAAAAAAATGCATTAGCCAATACAAGCCTGGTCACATGGCCCTTTTCAGCCACGTTCCTGAGATATTCCCAAAAAATGCATTAGCCAATACAAGTCTGGTCACATGGCCCTTTTCAGCCAATAGAAGCTCGCAGGCCGTCAGTCTCCCCACACACCAGGTTTCCATAACAACCCAGCCATTTTTCTTCAGTGCTGTAGGTGAGCTTTAAAGGGGCAGGGCCCTGTGGATGACACTGTTAAAGGGGTATTCCGGTTACCATAAATATATCCTTTATGTTTTAGACTGATTCATCATCAATCATTACCTAACATAATGTAAATTTCACATATTTATCGTCCAGTAGTAATAAAAGATGTTTTCTTCCACTGCTACCCACTGTGTTTCCTCATAAATTACCATGGCATTGACCTGTAATTCAGGCCACCATCAAAAGAAGAATACAATAAATCCCGGCACTCGCTGACTTTCTTCAATATATTTCTTTTATTCTTGCATCACAATGGACGCGTTTCGGCTCCACCTGAGCCTTTTTCAACAGTGATAACAAAGAAGGACTTAAAAACTTGCCCCCTGGCCCCGCTAAGCCACGCCCTCAACCCGGTCAGGCCACGGGGATTGGAAAAATGAAGGTGAAAATCAACTTCTGTCAGCTGCAGGGGTGGAAGTAGGGTGACTTTCTCCCTGCAGCTCATGCTCAGACTGCACAGTGCTGCTGTCTGAGAGTAAGATGTTCAAAAGGACTTTTCTGTGTCCATCCAGGCCCTGCGCCAGACGGAGAGCAGGGAGTCTGAAAGCCGGACTGTCCGGACTAAAACCAGACCTCTAGCCACCCTAGGGGCAGGCTGCTGTTAGGGTGGCCAGACGGCTGGTTTTAGGCCGGACAGTTCGGTTTTCTGGCTTCCTGTTCTCCTTCCGGCGCAGTGCTTGGATGGACACAGGGATATCCACCCTTTCAGTAGCTCACACTCAGACGGCAGCGTTGTGCTGTCTGAACGTGAGCTGCAGCAACTGACTGAGGCTTCTCTCACCCCCAGTCAGTCACTAGAGCCCGCAGACATGGCTCCCTGTGGCTAACTGAGGGGGAGAGAAGAACCGGGCTGTTCCTAGTTCACCTTCAGGTCAGGAACTACTTCTTCTCCTCCGTGTCTTCACGGAGCCGGGGTTTGTGGCTTCATGGGGACCAGGGGCGTGGCTTTACATTTGGGGGAATGGCCAGTAAGGTCCGTCTTTCTGGGGTGAAGCTAGGGGCCACTCGAGCTGCTGTGGAGGTCACAGTTAAAGGGGATGGTGCTGTGGATGTTACTGTTAAGGGGGAAGGCTGCTGTGGAGATCACTGATAAGGGAGGAGGGGACTGTGGAGGCCACTATTAAAGGGGCAGCAGGGTACTGTGAGTTCACTGTTAAGGGAGTGGGATACTGTGACAGTCACTGTTAAAGGGGCAGTCACTGTGGAGGTCTCTGTCAAGGGGACCTGGAATGGTGGAGGTCAGTTAAGGGACTGTAACCTATGGTCAGTGTTAAGAGGTGGGTGCTGTAGAGGTCACTGTTATGGGGGTTGTCCCCTGTGGAGGTCACTGTCAAGGGGGTGAGGTGCTGTGGAACTCACTGCTAAAGGGGCAGGCTGCTGTGAAGGACAAAGTTAAGGGGGTGGGCTGTTGTGGAGGTCCCATTTTAAGGAGATGGAGCACTGTTGTGGGGGTCATTGTTAAGGAGTTGGAGTGCTGTAGAGGTCACTCTCGATATCTTTTAACGACACACACACAAACATTAAATGAAATAGATTAAATATACCCGGGCGAAGCCGGGTCCTTCAGCTAGTAGGAGATAAAGGTTGGAAATCAGGGAGCCACCAGGATAAAGGAAAAAAAAAGACATACAATGCAACAGCACTCAGCAAACCAAATAAAGTACAAAAACGCCATAGTGATAGTAAATATTCTGGTGCTAATGCTACGCTTGTTTAGTAAATTTGAGATTCTTGGCAAATACAAAATGTACAAAATTATTTGGGCCCGTCTGCCACACGTCCAGGCGATCTCTGTAAGACGGACCTAGCTCTAAATGCTACCTGTTATGTGCCTTGCGGCCACCATAAAATTCTGGGAGTGTAGCATTTAGAGGTCCCGTCTTACAGAGATCGCCTGGACGTGTGGCAGACGGGCCCAAATAATTTTGTACAAAATGTATTTGCCAAGAATCTCAAATTTACTAAATAAGCATAGCATTAGCACCAGAATATTTACTATCACTATGGCGTTTTTGTACTTTATTTGGTTTGCAGAGTGCTGTTGCATTGTATGTCTTTTTTTTCCTTTGTGTATTTAGCCATAGCAACGTGCACCTGCATACTGGGATGTGTTAACTGACCCCCTTTTTCTTTGCAGCCACCAGGATACCCTTAGATTTATCCTAAAGCCAAGTCCATTTGTTGGCACAGTGGTTCCACAACTATCCTGAGAATAGGTCATCAATATTTAGTTTAAAAATTAGTCTCCAGGTTACAGCAGTAAAATATTGTAGTTATTAATTTTAGCTTAGGAAAGTTTCTGAACTAAAAATAACCTAAATCTTAACCTTAGTAATCTAATGTCCAACCATAGGGTGAAAAAAATCTGACTTTATGCGAAAACCTTCAAGGGGTATAACATTTTATATAGAGGAAAATTGGCAGAAACTCTATTTTATTCTTTTTCCCATATCATTCAACATAATAAATTTAGCCAAATATATAAAGAAAAATAATCCAATCTCTCTCTCTCCTGTGGATGCTATTAAATATGTATACTTTACATAATCTACATTATCTCTATAATACCTGAAAACAAAGGTCTCTATTTTTTTTTTGTGTCTGTCGCCATTAGCTAGTATTATTTTATATGTACTACTTTTTGTAATCTGAAAGCTGATCATTTTAGGTCCCTGTCATTTTTGTAAGATCACACAGAGAAAGTAATCTCTTTAACGACAGACTACTATACAAAGAGATGTGTCTTTAAATTGCTGAACATATATGTGTCCTAGCTGCACAGTGCATCAACAACTGGGATGTATAAATAAAGATGGTTGCTGCTAAGGGGTTAATAATAAAGCCCCTAAGATCCCTCAAAAGTGCCTAATGCACAAACATAGCATTATATTATATAAAACCATCACTTTACCAGTGCACAAAACCTACGTGAACTTTACTTTAACATGGATTCTTAGCTGTTTGTTAAGAAACACTTCCCCTTGCTCATGGTGAATGTTTTGTTGTTTTTTTTAATTATTCGTGGAAGCTATCTGTGAAATTATAATTGTATACTGTTGTAATACCGCAGCCAGCATTGGAAATTAACCTCTCTTACCAAGCCAAATGAATCTGGAAGCACTATGACAACTTGTGAGTATGTGATGAAACTGGACATTATATGCCCAGCTCTTATTCTGAATAGCACAATTGTTGTGACATTGTATTTTCCTGTGTTCCTGAATTCTGAATGCATATCTTCTTTCAACTAATAAGAGCAACAATATATGAAAAGCAATAAAAAGTAACACATTCCCATTTTTTAGCATAATACAGATAATAGATACAGAGAGCTGATTTTCTTTTTAACCATGAGCCAGGCAGATAGCTTTTACAAATACAAAAAGGTAATGTGTTTCTTGAAGATGTTTTACTCTCATACAAAGGGAAACATGGACAACTGGACATATTTTCAACATAAACATAGGGGTTCCTTCACCAGGTGTAAATATTAATTATGTTTCCATAGCTCTATGTCTAAAAATTAGACCAGGCAAGATAGATTTCTCAGTCCTACCCCCGTTTCCCAGGACATGGTTCTCAATTACCCTACCCCCACTCTTCCCTAGCTTTGCTCCTGGTCATCAAAAATAATAATTAAATGAATGATGTTCAAGATGTTAAACATGCTACTTTTACTTTCTCAGCGACTGATGTTATACCATCATGTTCCATCAACTACAGTGACATATTTTCATCAGTTTCTGAGAAATAATTCAGTGGTGACAACCAATATGGCTGCTCTTTCTATTATTCCTTTTGCAAAAAATAACCACAACAGCAAAAATCAAGAATGGACAATTTTATGTCAATGGGGTGATTTTTTTCAAAGGTGAATTTGACCAATCACATTGATAGTTATCCACTGTTATGGAGAAATCTGATGCCTTAAATTGTGTGGCAGAAACTGTAAGTAAATATTAAAGGCTGGAATTATACATGGGTTTTTTTTATGTCATTTTTTAAGCAAAACACAGAAAAGAATACAGGAGAGGAAAAAGAAGAAAAGTACTAGTTTTTCTTTTATAACTTTCCTTCTAAGTGGATCCATTTCTGGCTTTAGATCAAAAGAAAAAGAAATTCCACAAAGGTTGCATGGTTTTCTGTATATAGATATCGATTATATTGATTAGAGATGAGCAAATCGAATTTGACGAAGTGGAATTCGATGCGAATTTCAGGAAAATTTCGATTCGCAACGAAGTCGAATTTCCTAGCAATTCGTGGTAACGAATCGTCTTTTTTCCTAAAATGGCTGCAAGCACATGGCATGACATGGGGCAAAGAACTCTGGGAGAAAGAAGGAAACACCCACAATGCGGTCACATGCAGACATGTAGCCAATTAGCAGCCAGCCAGGTCCTGTGCTGTCACAGCCCTATAAATATCCCTGCACTCCTCGATTCAGCCATTTGCCATTGGACTTAGTGCAGGGACAGACGTGAGGAGATCTAGGGAAAGTGATAGCAAAAGCTTCTTACAGAAAAGAAAGACGTTTGAGGAGTTCAGGGATAGATCATCAGAACTGCAGTGAAAGGATAGGGAGGATTTTTACACAGAATCAATAGGGGAATATCAGGCAGGGAAATCGTGATTCTGTTACACTGAGCAGCAGTGACTGGCATTGGTGTTAGTCTGTTACATACTGCACTCAGTTCTAAAGGCTGTTTTGAGGTGCTTTATTCAAATTAGCACCACTTGTGTTCCTTGTTACAGTGCAGTAACAGGGTCAATGTCACGCGAGGTCGGCGTCGCGCTCCCTCTGCACGACATCGCCGGACCTCTCCGCCCCCCCTAGAGACGAGCAATAGGGAATTGAAGTGCTGGTCTTGTCAGCCAGCACTTCATGAGTTAATTCTCTGTTTGGGTTTAGCCATGTGGTGCTGATCACACCACATGGCTACTTTACATATTGTTTGGACAGCTTGCTCCGCCTCAGGTCATGTGATGCTGGCCACATCACATGATCCTGGGCGGGCTATTTAAAGATGGCAACTGCCTCACTCAGATGCCTGTGATTAGTCTTCTGAGATCAGTGCTGTGTGTTGGACCTTGCTGTTGATTATTGGTATATTGGATTTTGGCTTCGGACTTAGACTACGCTTTTGTGATTCCCCTCGGTATTTGACGTGACCTCCTGTTCTTGACTTGGCTTGCTGACTATTCTGCTATTGTGTTTGTTCTGTCTGTGTTCGTCTTTCCCTGTGTTCCCTTCCCTTCCCTGTGCACGTACTCAGCATAGGAACTGTCTCCAAGTCACGGTTTTGCCGCCTAGGGCATCTACTGTAAGTAGGCAGGGAAAGAGGTGGGGTTCAGACAGGGCACACTATCCCTTGTTTCCCTGTCATGACAGTCAAAGCCTTGTTTGGGGTACATATAAAAAAAAAAATAAAACAAAAAAAACAAAAAAAACCCCCAAAGTTTATCTTTCAGATTGTGTTTGGGGAAAAAAACATATAATCCGTGATTGGCAGCTTATACATTTTAAAGAAATAGTCGCAGTGTCAGTCACCAAACAAACAGAAAAGCGGCATATAGTGTGTATTGCTGCTTTAACTAACTTCCTCGGTGAAGTTGAATTGCGAAAAAAAATAGTTAAGCCGTGTTTGTCAGCTTGTTCATTTTAAAGAAATAGTCGCAGCGTCAGTCGCCAAACAAACAGAAAAGCAGGATATAGTGCGTATTGCTGCTTTGCTAACTAACTTGCTCGGTGAAGTTGAATTGCCAAAAAAATAGTCATTTTAAAGAAATAGTCGCAGCTTCAGTCGCCAAACAAACAGAAAAGCGACATATAGTGTGTAGTGCAGTGCAGTAACCCAGTGTTACCCCACTCTGTGGGTGTCGTTATTTTTAAAATAAATACTTAAGCCGTTCTGTGGTGCTTGCTCTTTCTACAAACGTTTTTGGAGTGTGTTAGCAAACCCGAAAAGCTCCATATAGTGTGTAGTGCTGTGCAGTGACCCATTGTAGTGCAGTGCAGCAACCCATTGTTAACCCACTCTGTGGGTGACGTTATTTCTAAAAGAAATAGTTAAGCCGTTGTGCAAGGCAGTGAGCAAAGTATATTTTTTAGGGGGTTTCTTAATTTCCTTTTATTTAAAATTTTTTATCAAATAGTATGTCAGACAGAGAGCTGACAGGCCCTTCACAGGGGAGGGGCAGTGGCACAAATGTTTCTGGAACAGGAACAGGTCGCAGCAGAGTAAGGGGGCGTGGCAGCAGGGGTCACTTTGAGAGGCCTGAGTTCCTGGTGTTATCTAGAGGTCATGTCTTGACCAGAAACCCAGCGGATGGTTGACTCGGTCTTCGACTTTGTCGCAAATGACCTCAGACACCCCCAGCCACATCAGCATGGTGGCAGCAGCATGACATCAGCACTCTGCCACCCGTCATTGAAGATCCGCTGGACTACTGGGCAGCCAAACTAGATTTGTGGCCACAACTGGCCGTGTTTGCTCTGGAAAAGCTGTTCTGCCCGGCCAGTAGTGTGGCATCAGAGCAGGTGTTTAGTGCGGCGGAGGCCATAGTTACCCCAAGGAGAACTCGCCTGTCCTCCCAAAATGTGCAGATACTGACCTTTGTCAAGATGAATCAGGTGTGGATCAGCCAGAATTTCCAACCACCAACACCTGATGCATCACATTAGATCATTCATGTTGTTTTTTGACTGTTTCTTCTGGCTGGCTACCTGCCTCACCAAATACTCTGATGATACCACCCGCCTGATGCCACACATCTGATGCTCCTTCTTACACCCACCATCGTCAGCGGGTAGTGTTATTGCCACCCACCTCCCCACACTGTCGTCATGCTACTCTATAGTCTGCTGATGCTGCTACTGCCTCCATAATGTCATCGTACCATTCTGTAGTCTGCCCATGCTGTTGTTGCTGTTGCTGCTACTACTACTACTACTACTGGCTCCATAATCTCGTCGTACTAATCTGTTGCCTCGAAATTGTACTTACAGACATTTGATATTTGCTCGGTGGGCCTCTGACTCGGAAATTAAACTTACAAACGTGATATTTGCTCACTGGGACTGTGACTCGGAAATTAAACTTACAGACATTTGATATTTGCTTGGTGGGCCTCTGACTCGGAAATTAAACTTACAGAAATGTGATATTTGCTCACTGGGACTGTGATTCAGAAATTAAACTTACAGACATTTGATATTTGCTCGGTGGGCCTCTGACTTGGAAATTAAACTTACAGACATTTGTGATTTTGGGGACACGGAAATTGTACTTACTGACATGTGATATTTGCTCAGTAGGCCTCTGACTTGGAAATTAAACTTACAGACATGTGATATTTGCTCACTGGGACTGTGACTCGGAAATTAAACTTGCAGACATTTGATATTTGCTCGGTGGGCCTCTGACTTGGAAATTAAACTTACAGACATTTGTGATTTTGGGGACACGGAAATTGTACTTACTGACATGTGATATTTGCTCAGTAGGCCTCTGACTTGGAAATTAAACTTACAGACATGTGATATTTGCTCACTGGGACAGTGACTCGGAAATTAAACTTAAAGACATTTGTGATTTTGGTGACATGGAAATTTTACTTACTGACATATGATATTTGCTCGGTGAGCCTCTGACTCGGAAATTAAAATTGACAACGGTTGACACTTGTTCTACGTCAATTCCTCTGGCACAGACATTAGTGGTTATGAGAACCTTTACCTTCCTATCTCTGTCATCGTACCACCCTGGCCTCTAAATTCTACTCCTGCTGCCACTTCCACACTCTGTCATTATGCCACTCTGTGGCCTCCAAATTTTACGACTGCTGCTGTCACTTCCACACTCTGTCATTGTGCCACTCTGTGGCCTCATAATGCTACAGCTACTGCCACTGCCTCTTCTACACTGTCGTCGTGCCACTCTGTCAGACCTTCTACTGTCTCAGGCAGGACAAATTGACAATGGTTGACACTTGTTCTATGTCAATTCCTCTGGCACAGACATTAGTGGTTATGAGAACTTTTTCCTTCCTATCTCTGTTGTCGTACCACCCTGGCCTCTAAATTCTATTCCTGCTGCCACTTCCACACTCTGTCATTGTGTCACTCTGTGGCCTCAAAATTCTACTGGTGCTGCCGCCACTTCCGCGGTCTGTCATTTTGCCACTCTGTGGCCTCAAAATTCTAACAGTACTGCTGCCACTTGCACACTGTGCAGGTCAAACTTGACAACGGTTGACACTTGGTCTACATCAATTCCTCGGGCACAGACAATAGTGGTGATGAGAAATTTTCCCTTCCCATCTCTGTCGTCGTGCCACTCTGGCCTCATAACCTCATCGTGCCACTCCGGCCTGACCTCATAATTCTTCTACTATGGTTGCTGCCACTTGCCCACCCTGTTGTTGTGCCTCATAATGCTACAGCTACTACCACTGCCTCCTATATACTGTCATCATGCCGCTCTGTGGTCTCCTGATGCTACAGCTGCTGCCACTGCCTCCTATATACTGTCGTTGCACCGCTCTGTGGTCTCCTGATGCTAAGGCTGCTGTCACTGCCTCTTCTACACTGTCGTTGTGCCACTGTGTGACTTCATAATTCTTCACTACTGTCATTTGCAGTCTTTTCATTGGGCCTGTCTGTGACTGCGAAATTCTACTGATTGAGGTTTTCAATCTTGTCAACCTACTCTGTCGTTCTGCCACTCTGTGGTCTCCTGATGCTACAGCTGCTGTCACTGCCTCCTCTACACTATCATCGTACCACTCTGTGGTCTCTTGATGCTACAGCTGCTGCCACTGCCTCCTATACACTGTCGTCGTGCCATTCTGTGGTCTCCTGATGCTGCTGTCACTGCCATCTTCACACTGTCTGGGGGGGGCTCTGCTAATTTAAGCCTGTAATAGAACAGGTTCTGTAAGAAATCTATGAGGAATCAGTGAATTGGTGTAAAAGGAGTGAAGTTTTTTGGTGCTCTAGTAGGATCTTGGGCCACTGCACGGTTCTTTAAAGCTGGCGCTAACATTGACCTGTAAGGCTAAGTTTAAAAAAATACAGCGAACCAGCCGAATCGAATTTTTGAAAAATTCGCTCATCTCTAATATTGATCTAAGATCGTCACAACACATACCACCACCACTATCAGCTGTTTCAATACCAGAAACTATACCATGGATGGACCTGGAAACAGAAGAGTCCATCCATTGTGTAGTTTCTGGTGATGGTGTGCTTCTTCTCAGTTCCTATTCACTGGAATGCTTCAAACTCTGTCCACTGTATAGTTTCTGTCAGTGGCTGCCTGAAACAGCTGATCGGTGGGGTACAGGGTGTTAAGCACCTACCGATCTGATATTGATGACATCTCAAGGTGTTATTAATATCTTGAGGATAATTCATCAATATTTAATTCCCAGAAAATCACTTTAACAGAGTTGGGCATGGATAGAACCCCTAATCAACATTCACCAGGTTCCATTATGATTAAATGGTGCAAACAATTCAGGAGGTTCTAATTATATCATACAAGAAAATAGTGAAAATATATTTATTTTATCAATCTGAGATGATTTATTCAGCATTTAGGTATCAGAGGCTCTTTAAATCTAATTCTTGTCTGATATCCATGGTTTATGCAACCAAAAGAGTCCTAAAGTGGTTTGAGTGACATTCAATTATCAAATATATTCTTGCAGTTCTGCTAGCTCTTCTTGTATTGTCTTAAAATCAGATAAAGTGAACTTCATGTGGTTAGAATAGTTGGAAAATAAGATCTTCACAAGAAATCAAACAGGAATGAAAATGAAAATGAATTATAGCATATAGTAATTGTTAGATATGTGTTTGTCATTGTACTACAGCACCCATTTATCACTTTTATTGCTCTTCCTCTACTATGAAA
This sequence comes from Rhinella marina, assembly GCA_900303285.1. Taxonomy (NCBI): domain Eukaryota; kingdom Metazoa; phylum Chordata; class Amphibia; order Anura; family Bufonidae; genus Rhinella; species Rhinella marina. The sequence continues at coordinate 71,822 of ONZH01025162.1, forward strand.
TCGGACTTCAGCAAATAGAATTTATCCACTAGCATACAGCACTTCCAAAAATACAGGACAATATATATATATATATATATATATATATGCATCACATACCTACTGTATTACATCCAGTGATGTCTCCTCCAATGTAGATGTTCTCTTTCCTCATCTTCTCCATTTGGACCAGACCGCCACAACAAATAATTTGAACCATGTCTTGTTTCTGCAGAGTTTGCCATATAGACATCTCATCTTAGGTTCCTCATTTCTCACACTTCTATTCCCCCAACAGTGTTATCTTGCTATCACCCCCTGTACTGTGCCTGCTGTTCTCCCCAATGAACCCAAATACTACACTGCAGAAATAATAGTGCCATAAAGAAAGCAATAGTAATAGTGCTGCCTAGTAATAGTGCTCCCAAAGCCCCACCAATACTAACAATTCTCTCCCAGAGTGCCCTCATTAGTAAAAGTTCCCCCAATAATGATACTGCTCCTTAAGAGTGTCCGATTAGTAGTAGCATCTTTCATATTGTGTCCAATAATAATAATGCCCTCACAGTACCCCCGCCCCTTTAGTATTAATGCAGTTATAATGTCTCCTGTATTGTCCTCAGTATTTGTAAAACCCCTGGAGTGCCCCTTGGAGTTATAATGTCCTTCTTATATTGCCCCCCAGTATTTATAATGCCTTGCTGTAGTGCCCTAAATATTTATAATGTCTGCTGTAGTGTCCCCAGTATCTATAATGTCCTTCTGTGTAGTACTCCCAGTATTTAGCAGGGCAATGCTCTGTAGTTCCCTCAGTATTTAGCATGGCCCCCCTATGTGGTGCCCCCAGAATATGGCATGCCCATCTCTTTATATTATATATAGTTTCCAACTTCTGTAGGGTTCCAGTATTTATCATGACTCCTCTCTGTAGTGCCCTCAGTATTTAACGTGGCCTATTTCTCTAGTTCCTCCCTCTGCAATGCCCCAGTATTTATAATGACCCCCTCTGTAGGGTCCCCTGCATTTATAATAGACTCCCTCTGTAGTGACCCCCAGTATTTAAAATAGCTGTCTCCTATATAGTGCCCCCAGTTTTTAGCATCCCCTTGTAGTACTCCCAGTATGTAGAATCCTCTCCTGTAGTGCCCTCAATAATTAGCATGGCCAACTCCTTCTGTAGTGCCTCCAGTATTTAGCATTCCCCTCTGTAGAGCCCCCATTGTTTAGCATGGCCAACTCCTTCTATAGTGTCCCTCAGTATTTAGCATGGCCACCCCCATCTGTTGTGTCCCAAAATTTAGCATTCCCCCCTCTGTAGTGCCCCCAGTATTTAACATGGCCCCCTTCCTTCCTTTGTAGTGCTTCTAATATTTAGCATTTCCCTCACCTCTGTAATGCCCCCAGTAGTGACATGAAAGAAAAGAAAATACTAGTGTTGAGCGAGCATGCTCGGCCAAACACCGAGTGTACTCGAGCGCAATGCTCGATTCTCTTCCCCGCTACGCAGCGAATAAACGTACGGGAGACTACTGGCATTAACTGTAATGTTTATTTGTACGCTAATGCTACGCATTGTATGCTAATGCGTACAAATTTGTATGCTAATGATACGTATTGTACGCTAATGCGTACAAATTTGTATGCTAATGCTATGCATTGTACGCTAATGCTACGCATTGTACGCTAATGCATACAAATTTGCATGCTAATGCTACGCATTTTATGCTAATGCGTACGAATTTGTATGCTAATGCTACGCATTGTACGCTAATGCATACAAATTTGCATGCTAATGCTACGCATTGTACGCTTATGCGTACAAATTTGTATGCTAATGCTACGCATTGTACGCTAATGCGTACGAATTTGTATGCTAATGCTACGCATTATACACTAATGCGTACAAATTTGTATGCTAATGCTACGCATTGTACGCTAATGCATACAAATTTGTATGCTAACGCTACGCATTGTACGCTAATGCGTACAAATTTGTATGCTAATGCTACACATTGTACGCTAATGCGTACAAATTCAGTTAATTAGCATACTTTTACGAGTGAAAGGAGTAAAAGAGAAGAAGTCGCGATTCTGACCTTTTTCTATTAACCAGACACCCTCCCCTCTTCCGAGCAGGGGGGTGCCTGGTTTAGTCCCATTGACTAGTGCTCGGCCAGAGCACCTGAGAATACGTGCACAGAGGTGCTCGCTTAACACTAGAAAATACTCAGCTGCCACTGTATTTGTTAAAGGCCACAGGCCTTCTCCCGCCTGTGGCCTGAGTTGCCCTTGCCCTAGTGCAGCTGGTCATGATGACATCATTGTGACCAACTGAGTCAGGTCTCGGGCAGTGCAATGATATCACCATGTCAGCCTGTGCCGGGACGCAGGTGGACATGACAACAGCAATGATGTAATTGCAACGTTATACTGCCACATGGGCTTCAGGCTTGGTGGTCTGAGGCCTATGAAAGGGAATGATGGGGATCGGAGTTACAGGCTTCTGTGTCCCACAATGAACTGCCACCCCCTTAAAGGCAGTTCAGCTGGTGCCTGAGGTGAGATACTCATCTCGCCTCATGGCAGATGAAGCCATGACTTGTTAATAACATTTTTCATTATAAGAAAACATAAGATAATTGGGTGACTATGTATGACCACTACCTGGATTGACCCAGTTGTAAGGGTTGCAATTCATGCTATACTTCTTATGCTGCTGATATTAGATAGGCAGAATGAGTTAATTTGTACTGATTAAGAGCAGAATAATCATATCTTCTTTTCAATAATCATATTTTTTCTTTTCAGTTTCTGAGTTTGGAAATTTTAGCGTGAAAGTTTTTTTTAGCATCATTCAATGATCATTATTAGTGATGATCGAGCACCCTGATGTTCGGGTGCTCGGGTGCTCTGGCCGAACACTAGGTGGTGCTCGAGTGCTCGGCCGAGCACCCGAATATAATGGAAGTCAATGGGAGAAGACCAGGCAACCTCTGCTCTGCAGAGGGGAGGGTGTCTGGTCCATAGGGAAACGTCAGAAAATGGTGGAAAACCACAGAAATGGTTAGGGAACAGCATGGGGAGGATGTCTGGATGCATCTTGGACACCGAAGTCGCTGTTATTAAAGATGATGGCCGACTATTACGCCACTTTTACGGAATGACAAAAATACCCCCCAAAAACCCAAGATAACATCGATTTTACAGGAAATATTGTTAGGAAACATAGATATACTTGTACGTTAAGCGCAAGTGCTGCCAAAAATTACACGGATGAGGCACTCCCATACAACAGGTATATCATATAAAGGAGAGCCTCATTCACATTGTGGTATAATTGTGGGACTTCGACACTCATAAAGCCTATGCACTAAGGGAAAGGGCTGCCAAAAATTACAAAGATCAGGCATTCCAATACACCCTTTATTACACATAAAGTAGGGCATCAGAAACACCCGTGAAAAATTATCGATGGCCTGCTGCTGACACTCAAAAACAATAGGGGTGACATGCTGCTGCTGCGCAGACCGAGCTGACCGAAAAAAAAATTTAAGGGACACATGCGGCTGCCGAGCTGACCGCTAAGAAAATTTAAGGGACACAAGCTGCTGCCACCGCACCGCTAAGAGTCGCTGACGACTGTCTCTTTCTTCGCTATCCGCCGCGGGAGGCCGATACCACCCCAGTGGCGTTTGCCGTGTCGGCCGTTCCACTCTCGCTCTCCGCTCCGTTGCCAGGGGGTCGCCTTCTTCAAGGGCCCCCGGAGAGGGAGCCAGAGAAACGGCTACCACATCCAATGAAGGCAGCAGGTGCTTAAATTACTCACTCCCGACTCGGGGAGGTAGTGACGAAAAATAACAATACAGGACTCTTTCGAGGTCCTGTAATTGGAATGAGTAAAATCCTTTAACGAGGATCTATTGGAGGGCAAGTCTGGTGCCAGCAGCCACGGTAATTCCAGCTCCAATAGTGTATATATAAGTTGCTGCACTTAAAAAGCTCGAAGTTTGATCTAGGGATCGAGTTTGCCGTCTGCAGCGAGGTGAGCTACCACCTGTCGGAGCCCCTGCCTCTCAGCGCCTCCCCAATGTTCTTCACTGAGTGTCTCGGGGGCCGGAATCGTTAACTTAACCACTTCAAGACCAGGCCTAATTTTGCAAATCTGACATGTGTCACTTCATGTGGTAATAACTTTGGAACGCTTTTACTTATCCAAGCCATTCAGAGATTGTTTTCTCATGACACATTGTACTTCATGTTAATGGTAAATTTGAGTCAATATGTTTTACCTTTATTTATAAAAAAATCGAAATTTACTGAAAATTTTGAAAAAAAATCACAATTTTTTAAATATGAATTTCTCTGCTTTTAAGTTGCATAGGGATATCTAATAAAATTGTTATTAATGAACATTCACCATATGTCCACTTTATATTGGAATAATTTTGGAAATGCAATTTTATTTTTTTAGGACGTTAGAAGGCTTCAAATTTTAGATGTAATTTTTAAGATTTTCATGAAAATTTCCAATAGTTAATTTTAAAGGACCTTTGCAGTTCTAAAGTGACTTTGAGGGGCTTAAATAATAGAAACCTCCCATAAATGAACATATTTTAGAAACTACAGCCCCCAATGTAATCAAAACTGATTTTACAAAGTTTGTTAAAGGGAGTCTGTCACCTCATTTTCCCCTATATAGCTAACAGCAGTGCCCCACAGACAATTGCATACACATCCCAGACATACCTATGTGCACTGTGTGTCTGTATTCCTCGTTCAGAAAAAGCACTTTTATTCTGCAGGAAAACAGCTCCCAAGTGCCCGGCTCTGCTGCTGCTGCAAACCAGGCTGGAGGGGGGAGGGAAGCTTTAGCTGCTCATATCTTGGGATTAGTAGCAGATAGAACAATAGTTCTGGCCTTCTTTGAAAGCTGACATTCCAAGCTTTAAAATGATATCACAGCATTATATTCAGTATATCAGAAAATATAGCTGTTAGAAATTGAGTCAGGAGAGAAAGCTGGGCACTTGGGAGCTGTTTTCCTGCAGAATAAAAGTGCTTTTTCTTGACATGTAATACAGACACACAGTGCACACAGGTATGTCTGGGATGTGTCTGCAATCTTCTGTGGGGCAGTGCTGTTAGTTATATAGGTGAAAACGAGGTTACAGACTCCCTTTAACCCTTTAGATTTCCCACAAGAATTAAAACAGAATGAAGGTGAAATTTAAAATATATATATTTTTTCGCAGATTTTCAATTTTTATTTCATTTTTCCCATAAGATAGCAAGGGTAAACAGCAAATCAAACCTGAATATTTATTTTCCTGATTCTGAAGTTTGCAAAAACACCCCATATGTGGTTGTAATCTGCTCTGTGACCGGCAGTAATGAGAGTGAGATAGTACAAGCATTTGTGATCGCTTTGACAGCTTGTCAGAGTGATCAAAAGCCTGGAGACCAGGAAAAAAGGTCTCAGGTTAAAGCTCCATGTTCTTGGCTGTCAGGAGGCAGCTGAGTCATGGAGCTTCTATGTACAGGTGCTTCACACAGGGGGCAAAGCTGAAGGACGTTTATAGTCAATGGGCAGACTTGAAGTGGTTAAAAAATTTGAGTGTTCAAACCAGGCCAGGTCGCCTCAATACTTGAGCTATAAATAATGGAATAGGACTCCATGCTGCTGCCACTGCACTTTATCAAACTGTCCCAAATTTAAAGTTGACACGCTAATGCCGAGTTGAACGTCCAAAAAATTTAAGGGTGACACTCTGCTGCAGAGCTGACCGAAAAATTTTTTTAAGGGAGACATGAGGCTTAGCTGAACGTCTGAAACATTAGAAGTGACATGTAGCAGAGCTGAGCGTGTAAAACAGTATGGTTGAGTGCCTGCTGGTGAGCTGACAGGCCAAAAAATTATGTTGCAGGCCCAGCTGGTGAGCTGACCTGCTAAAAAATTTGGGTGCAGGCCCAGCTGGTGGACTTCGAGGGCAGCCTAATAAGCTGTTTCATATGATGGAGGAAGAGGAGGAAGAGGACGAGAAGAGGAAGGGGTACATGATAATACAGTGTATTCTATACACCCTAAAAGCCAGATTTAAGGTTCTTTCATGTTAAGCCGCTTTCCTCTGGTGGAGTAGAGAAGTCAGGGGCAATCCAGGCCTTGTTCATTTTGATAAGCGTCAACCTGTCAGCGTTGTCAGTTGACAGGTGGATGCGCTTATCAGTATTTATGCCCCCAACGGCACTAAATACCCAAACAAAACGCTGGCGACAGGGCAGGCCAGCACCTCCAAGGCGTAGAGTGCCAGTTCGTGCCACGTGTCCAGCTTAGACACCCAATAATTATACGGCACAGAGGGATCGCTGAGGACGTTGACATCAGGGTGAGGCTGCTGGCGGGGTGTCATAAAACTGTCCCAGGCCTTGGAGAATGTTGCCTTGCCTTTGTTGGAACTGCTGTGTGTTCCCCTCGTCTCCCCTCCTCGGGTGGCCAAGGAACTACGTACTCTGCCACCAACATTGTCAGATAGAAATTTGTGGAGCAATTTTTTGACAAGGGTCTTCTGGTATTGCATCATTTTACTTGTCCTCTCCACCACAGGAATGAGAGATGGGAAGTTCTCTGTGTAGCGGGGGTCAAGAAGAGTGAACAACCAGTAATCCATGTTGCCTAATATGCATATAACGCGAGGGTCACGGGAAAGGCAGCCTAGCATGAAGTCAGCCAGAGTCCCAACAGACAAGGCTTCGCTCTCCCCACCAGGAGCATGACTCTTAATATTCTCCTCGTCCTCTTCCTCCTCTTCAGCCCATCCACGCTGAAGAGATGGTGTAAACGTGGTATGGCTACCCTGTGTACCGGTGGCAACCATCTCCTGCTCATCCTCCTCCTCCTTCTCCTCCAATTGGCACTGAGAAGATGAATCGAGGGTGGTCTGGCTATCACCCTGTGTAGGGTCTTCCCCCATTTCCATCTCTTCCACACGCAGAGCATAGGCCTTTATTATGAGCAGCGAGGTGTTTAGTAGACACAGAAGTGGGATGGTTACGCTAATAATGACATTATCGCCGCTCATCATCTGTGTAGATTCATCAAAGTTGCGTAACAGACATCAATACCCACTCGTCGCTTGTGAAGAGTGGAAGCTGACTAGAAAGGCGCCAACCGTGTTGCAGCTGGTATTCTACTACTGCTCTCTGCTGCTCACAAAGCCTGCTCAACATGTGTAAGGTGGAATTCCATCGAGTGCTCAGGTCGCACAGCAGTCGGTGAGCCGGCAACCACAAGCGCTGCTGCAGGCTTGCCAGGCCGGCTTAAGCTGTTGATGACTTGCGGAAATGGGCACACAGGCAAAGCACCTTCACCAGTAGCTGAGACAAATTGGGGTAGGTTTTCAGAAATCGCTGAACCACTAAGTTGAATACATGGGCCAGGCATGGTATGTGTGGGAGGTTGGCCAGCTACAGAGCCGCTACCAAGTTGCGGCTGTTATCGGATATAACCATGCCTGACTGTAGGTTGACTGGCGAGAGCCACAGCTTAGCCTGTTCCCTTATGCCATGCCACAGCTCTGCGGCGGTATGCTGTTTGTCACCCAGGCAAATAAGCTTCAGCACGGCCTGTTGCCGCTTACCGACTGCTGTGCTACACTGCTTCCAGCTACTGGCAGAAGTCTGAGTGGTGCTGCAAGATGGCAATTCTGCATGGGAAGAAGTGGAGGAGGAAGTGGAGGAAGAGAAGGAGGGGTTGCAGCCGCTACTATAGGTGGCAGCTGAAATCCAAATGGAAGTAGGACCCACAATCCTCGGTGTGGGTAGCACCTGGGCCATCACAGGGGACGACTTGCTCCCAGCCTCCACAACATTCACCCAGTGTGCCATCAGTGAAATGTAGCGTCCCTGGCCACAAGCGCTTGTCCATGTGTCAGTTGTTAAGTGGACCTTGCCAGTAACTGCGTTGGTCAGGGCCCGGGTTATGTTTCTGGACACATGCTGGTGTAAGGCAGGGATGGCACACTGGGAAAAATAGTGGTGGCTGGGGACTGCGTAACGAGGGACAGCCGCCACCATCAGTGACCTGCACCAGGGGAACAACGTAAGGGCTGTTTTGGGTGGAAAGAGCATCCACAGTGTCAGGGCGCCTCACCAGATGCCTGTTGCACGAGTTATCCCCGAGTGATCACAGAGCCACTAACACAGAGGTAGTGAAGTGAGCTATAGTTGATATGGATCACAGGGTAGTGACCTGCACCAGGGGAACAACGTAAGGGCTGTTTTGGGTGGAAAGAGCATCCACAGTGTCAGGGCGCCTCACCAGATGCCTGTTGCACGAGTTATCCCCGAGTGATCACAGAGCCACTAACACTGAGGTAGTGAAGTGAGCTACAGTTGATATGGATCACAGGGTAGTGACCCTGTGAGCTCACCACTATCTATACATTAAATGTGTTAGTGACTCAAGCACCTCAGTGTTTATTTCAGTGTTAGTAGGGGGTGGCATCTCGAGATTTTGGACCACAGGGTTTTCTGGTGGTATGGAGATGCACCTCCTATGAGTCCGATACACAGGATTCAGGGATATTCCCTCCCTTACTATTTTTAATACAATTCTAATAAAGTGTTATATTTTAGTTTCATACAAGCGTTCTAGTTTCTACAGTGATTTCTATTTAAGCAAGGGACGTAAACCTATCTTGTTGCAATATATCCGTGATTTGTCATCATTATCATCCACCTCGGGAGAAAATACTTGTCGTTCCCCACAGTCATCTTCTTCAGACTGTGTTTGCTCAATAGGTTGGGAATCAGGACACAATATCTCCTCATGTCCCACTTCAAGCGGCCTTGGCGAGAAGCCCAAGCCAAGGGACAGTGATGAAAAAAGCTCCTCGGAATATCCCAATGTGGGATCTCTTCTTTGCCCAGACTCTGCATGGTGGGAGGAAGGAGGATCAGGGTGAGGATGCGGTTTCCCAGATTCTTGGCTACTGTGACTGGACTTTGTGGAAGACGGAATGGTGCTGGACCGACTGGAAGCATTATAAGCTGAAATCAAACCGACTACATGCTCGCACTGGTGTGGCGCAGGTGTTGCGCCGCCCTGCAAACTGACATGAAGCTAGGAGTTTTGGATGACTTTGTTTCTTGGGCTCTGCCAACAGGCACAGTTTCACCGTGCCCAGAGCCATGGCCTCTGCGTTCACCATCAGCAGCACGCCCATTTCCCCTTCCCTTAGTGCTCACCTTGCGCATATTGTATAGTATATATGCAACTTGGTCACAACTACAGTACTGCAGATTTTTATTAACTGTATGATCAGAAAAATTTAAACGAATGTCCAATATTCTGAATGCGCAAACGTTATAGAGCAGCCGCAAATGAGGAACTGCGGCCTAAATTAACGGTATTAAATGTAACAACGGATGTCAGCTACACCTAGCCGTGCACCTAGTGTTACTGACAGGGCACACTTGGGTTTTTTTTTGCCACCCCAAAAAAAAAAAACAGACCTATTTCACAATGGACTTTGGTCTTTTTGGAACAGCAACAATCTTTCTACCTACCCAAATCCTATCCCTATAGTTTAATTCCCTCCTTGGGCAAATTAAACTGCAGCCGCAAATCAGGAACTGCGGCCTAAATTAACGGTATTAAATGTAACAACGGATGTCAGCTACATAGACTTTTGAACGGTTCTAATACGCTGTGCACCTAGTATTACTGACAGGGCACACTTGGGGTTTTTTTTTGTTACCCCCAAAAAAAGCAGACATATTTCACAATGGACTTTGGTCTTTTTGGAACAGCAACAATCTTTCTACCTACCCAAATCCTATCCCTTTAGTTTAATTCCCTCCTTGGGCAAATTCAACTGCAGACGCAAATGAAGAACTGCGGCCTAAATTAACGGTATTAAATGTAACAACGGATGTCAGCTACATAGACTTTTGAACGGTTCTAATACGCTCTGCACCTAGTGTTACTGACAGGGCAAACTTGGGTTTTTTTTTGCCACCCAAAAAAAAAAAAAAACAACAATGGACTTTTGAACAATGATACTAACCCTGCCTATAGAAATTCTATCAATACGCAAATGTTATACAGCACAATGCAAAAGAAGTACTATGGGCTTAACAGCAGAAATTATAGCAAAGTAAGTCAGGTATATAGTATATAGAGAGTGTCCTACAGCATGCAGCAGCAGCACATGTGGCATTAATGGCAGGCCACCTAGTGCTTTTTTCACCACCTTTAAAGTCCTCAAATATAAGTAAATAAAGGTGTGTGCCAGATATAATAGCCCTTAAAAGGGCTTTTGGGTCTTTTCTGAGCGATTTCTATCCCTGCCTAGTGTGCTTCCCTCCCTACAGTGTATATCCCTCCTTGCTGCAGCAGCGCTTGTGGCATTAATGGCAGGCCACCTAGCGCTATTTTCAACACCTTAAAAGTCCTCAAATATAAAAAAAAAGTTTCTGCCAGATATAATAGCCCTTAAAATGGCTTTTGAGTCTTTTCTGAGCATTTTCTATCCCTGCCTAGCGTGCTTCTCTCCCTACATTTTCTGTCCCTCCTTCTTGCAGCTGTCCCTGGCTCGGTATGAGCCGGTCACATGTCACCGGGTGCTTTATAGCACCCGATGACTCGTTCCCGGCCATCCAATCAATGTAATGCCAGTAGCCAACATGGCTACTGGCATTACAGTGAATGCCAGCACCTTCCCGCACGCTAATTGGCTAATTAGCGTGCGGGGAGGGGACTCGAGCATGGCGCTCGAGCGCACGCTGTATTCGGCCGAATACCGTGTGGTCCTGAGAACCGCCATGTTCGGCCGAATAGTGTATTTGGCCGAACATGTTCGCTCAACACTAATCATTATTTATACATGGTTGATACGGTATGGTAGGCATATAATACAGAAGTAGCAACATGGATAGAGTTTTTGCATCCATACTCTAATAGCGCCATTTGAATATATAATTCAAATGGCGCTATTAGAGTATGGATGCAAAAACTCTATTCATGTTGCTACTTCTGTATTATATGCCTACCATACCATATCAACCATGTATAAATAATGATTAGTGTTGAGCGAACATGTTCGGCCAAATACACTATTCGGCCGAACATGGCGGTGCTCGGGACCACGCGGTATTCGGCCGAATACAGCGTGTGCTCGAGCGCCATGCTCGAGTCCCCTCCCCGCACGCTAATTTTTACACAGAGTAAAAGGTAAAAATAAAGAGATTTGTACAAAATAAAGCAAACATTTTGATATCTATAAATGAGAATAACATTACCGCTTCTTGTAATAATGGGTCCAGCAGATACAACAGCATTTCCAGAAAGAGTTTGTGGGGCAAATGTAGTCTTTGTATGTACATCTCTTCTTTCCCTGTTGTGGCATGTCTGTAGGAATATAAGAGTTAATTTTTCCAGACCACTTAATTTATATTGCATTATTTGAAGTAATGGCTCACCATATCTGCAATCATAAACAATGTGCATTGTTCAAATCCTCCTTCTTTGACGAGATACTTATATAATTTTTGCTTGTTACAGCTTATAAGGAATTCTGTCAGCTGTTTTGGCCATGCTAAATTGCATCACTAGGTATGCAGTATCAGCCAGAATAAAACCTCTATATTCACACTAATCCTGATAATGAAAGCTCCACGAAAGGTATGTTTGTCCTGCTCTCCACAGCCTCTACCTAGTGCTGTCAACAGTTTAGCATGGTCAAAACTGCTGACAGATTCAATTTAATGAATGGAGGTATGTATGAATGATTTTTCTCCATGGTATTAATGATTTTTCTGCTTTAAACAACCTTTGTTCAAATTTACTGTTAAGACCCTTCATTAGTCACAACAGGCAGCCACTGCAGTTGCACATATTTTGAAGAGTTGGTATCAATCATTCAATATACAATATAGACAAATTCATTTTGGTGAATGTTGTGTAATGTGCTATTTCTCCTTCAGTATTGTTGTCATGTAACTTTGTCACAGTGGTAATAGCTAAATGGGAACATTCAAATATAAAAGGGGTCTAACTATGTAAGGCAGTACACAAAATATATGTGTTGTCATATGGTGCCTCCTTGAGAATTGCTATGTAAGACAGTACATGATAATGCATACTACAATTATCTCATGTATTCTGCAGCCACAATACAAAATTCATAAGAAACAATTTATGTGTGCAACACATATATATAATGTGACTATGTGCTTAGGATCTTATTGGGTAATAAGGCCATGACTTTTATACAGTATGTTGAAATCAAGATTAATATAGATCCTGGTACTATTTATTTTGGCAAAATAAGAGTATTTGTGCTTTTGTAATAATTGACAAAGTCTTTATTTTTCTGAAGAAGACTCTAAAGAAACCTTGGAGGCTTTTTTGTCTAGTTATTGAAAATTTCCAAAGACTGCAACACCATACATGAAATTGCCTTTTATAATATTCCCTAATATAAACAGATAAAGGAATAATCAACTAACCCTAGGAATATTGTGCCATTTCTACCACAAATGTTTCCAAAACAACGAGATTGAGCATTTTCCATAGTTTTTTCATAACTGGACAACAGTTTCTGTACTTACAGGTGTTAAATATGGGCAGTCATCTGATCTACATAATTTGGTTACGCAGTGCAAGAAAACAGTGGACATTTTCTGGTTCTTATGTTTGACGAACCGGAACACTTCAAAGGAAAATCTCCCCATTTGACTTTTGCCATTTTCAAAAATAGTTGTCTGCGGGTCTTTATCACAGCTTTAAATGAAAGATTAATGGCACATCAGTGGAAATTGATATTTGTCAGTGAAAGAAAAAAGCACTTACTGTATGAAGGTTTAAGCGTTTCTTTTGTAGGATTTCATTCAGCAAGTAAATGTGACAATGTAATGAAATTGATGTGGTAACTGATAGCTGATCCCAGAATCATGGTTGAGACTGGACAGAAAAATGTATGTGTGAACCCATAAATGCAAGTACAATGATAATAAGCTATATATGTTGATGTGTTTGAAGATAACATGACCCTACAATTGCATAAATGAACAGACATATATCAATTAAGAAAAGTATAAGCTGTATTATTCTACTGAATATTTTTAAATTGTTAGTTACCTGAGGAAGAGATCATATCTAATGTCATCATTTGGATTACCAGAAGGTGTTGTATAACAATAGTCCATTAAAACATTCCACCTATAGCAAATGGCAAGAAAAAAATCAAGAAAATGGTAGCCAGGGTCAGAAATAACAAAACACTGTTTATTGTTATATAAAGCACACAAACACACACATATATATATATATATATATATATATATATATATATATATATATATATATATATATCATGCTGGATATAGGTTGACTTCTTTTATAAGTATGCTACAGCCAATGTTAAGGATACATGCCATCCTTTTGCTGCCAAAGGAGCACTTGTGCTACCTAGCTTCTGCTTTGGGGCAGTGTTTCTCAACAGTTTCAACCCAAGCATCCACTACTGATGAGAAGTTCCAACTAAGTGACCAGCTATAAGGGTTAAAAAGCCAAGACCAAGCTTATTCTGCTGTCACAGGCTTTATTTGGGGCCCCGTGAGCAGTTCCTTTAGATTAGAAGAGACAAAAAGCACAGTCATTCCTGTTGTGAAAAGGAAAGACAACTGTTAGTCCTTGTCTGGAGGTGGGGAAAAGTGGGAGCAGATTGTGGCATTGGACTCATCTCTCTCACAGCACTGGCATGCACTACAGGCTTTACCAGGTCAGTACTCTAAAAATACTGAATGCCATCATCACAAGAACAACAGTTGAAATCAGTATGTTAGTCATTACACTATGCTGCCCTCAGTAAGTGTACCAAACGGGAGCTGACAGGTGCTCTTTAAATGGCTCTAAGCTTATCCTTTCTCTGTTTACAAGAAGTGATATCTATGTACATTCCTCTTCTACACAGGATGTTTGGTGAATCATTCATATGCAAAGACAGGAGACAAAAAAACAAGCAAGAACAATAAAAAGCTGCATCTAAATACCGTCCGTCAAGGTTGGTTGCTCTCACTGCTGCATATATTTTTGTTTTCAATGGCAATCCAGTGCTAGGAATTAGCAATTGCTGGCTGTAGGTTGAATCCTGTAATAGTACACATTATTGATATGAATTTATCTTTAGAACAATGGTAGTGCATGGAAACCAATAAACAGCAATGTTTCTTAGTGCAATAAAGTATGGTATAACAGATTAGGATGAACTGTATCCTTATCTACACAGATATGATGTTGAAAGTGAGACATTTTACTATTTCATGAAATAAATTAATTCATTTAGGACTTGATGGCAGCAACACATCTAAAAAAAAGTTGAGAGAGGGCTTTTTCTACTATTGTGTAGCATCCACTCTTCTTTTAACAACATTCTGTAATGTCTGGGAAGTGAGGAGACCAATTCCTGGAGTTGTGGGAGAGGAATGAAGCCGCATTCTAGTCTGATGTAGGATTCTGGCTGCACAACAGTCCTGGGTCTTCTTTGCTGGATTTTTTGTTTCAAGATGTGCCAAATGTTTTTTTATTGGTGAAAGATTTGGACTGCAGACAGGAAAATTCAGCACCGGGACTGTTCTTCCTCAAAGCCATGTTGTTGCGATGGATGCAGTATCTGGTTTTGCATTGTCTTGCAATACGCACTTGCTATGAGGCCCGGGAGTCTAGGGGGCCCGGTGAGGTGAAATGGCTCTGCCCCTTTTCTGACTGGAATACCTGCTGCCTCCCTTCCTCCTTGCCTCTGCTGCTGTACTCCAACTGCCTAATCTCTAATTTTATTTGTTCCTCCATGGTGCCTGGGATACACAGCTGGCCAATAAGCAGGAAGATGGTTCACTCCCTGCACTGATAATTGGCCAGCTGATTTTGAAACACCGCCTCCTGATCTCTGCTCTGGGCTCTGCTGCTTCACCTGCCTGTTGTATCTGTCACAGAGAACAAGCAACAGAGCCCTGTGAGAGAGAGGAATAGAGGACACATATCATACCCAGCAGCGCTCCGCTGCTCTGACCTCCTCCTGACCTCCTTGATCTGTAGCCTGGAGACAGCGCAGAAAGAAACCATCAGAAGCACAGGTCCTACTCCCGGAGCCCATCCTCAGCCAGTACAGACGGGGCAGCCAGCCAATAATTCTGTAAGTGACTGTTGTCACACACTGTGCTGTAAGTGTCTATTTCAATGGTCACTCAATGTGCTGACTGCTGGCTGAGCATGTAAAAAAAAAATATATATATATATATATATATATATATATATATATATATACTGTATACACATATAGAGCATATACAGTATATATAATAACATCCCCTATAGACCCCCATATGGTCAAGTTCTGAGAGGTTCAGTCCCTATTAGTAATATCCTATTTCTAATAGGACACTGAGAGGCAGGGACTGCTACCTAGATGTGTAGCACAGTGATGGCGCACACACAGGAGTTGAGCCTGTGCCATCAACTGTTGTTGTCAGCTATAGCCCACAGCTGACATATAGGTTAAGCTGGCAGGACTGTAGCAAGCACCAATTCTGCCATTTTAACCCTTTATGTACATAGGGAGTCATTTTTTATACAGAAATTCGTCTAAATTGGGCGTATTTCAGGTGCAGATTGTGGCACAATGGTTAGTTGCGCCACTATCTGCGACTTTTCTCCGCTCACGCTAGGGCCAAAATTGTAGGAGTGGCATGAGCAAGGAAGGGGACAGGCATAGAAAATTGTCTAAATGTAAGACAGCTCAGAAAGCAGTCTTACATTTAGAACTGGTGCTGGATGTGCCAAAGTTATGGAGAGGTCAGTGCCTGTATATAACTTCAGTGGAACCACTGCCAGTGCAGGGGCTTTATAAATGTGCCCCATAAAATGTATCCATAACATTCTTACTAGGTTAGTGCAACAATTGTACTTTTTAGGCCTCATTCAATGTGTGCTGTCTGTTTTTTCTGCAGACAGCACACAAACCCATTGATTTTAATGTGTCTCACTGACACATCGATTGAAGTCTAAGGGTCTGGGAAAATCACGGACATAACTTGTATGGCATCCATGTTTGGTCCATTTTTCAATGATAGAAGATGCTCTAGAAATTAATTTTCAGCAGAACATTGTCTGTAGAATATGGATAGCATGGGGAGGGCAAAAAATGAAAACATGGACTAAACATGGATCCTTCACAGACATTTTCACAAATGAAACATGGATTCTAATGTCAAACGGACTTGAAAATATGAATGAGGCCTTACTGTGGGAGGGGAATTCTTAATTTTGCCCTGGGGCCCCTTGATTTCTATGTACGCCCCTGGGTCGGAGCCCTTCTTCTGCCATCTGCTTTTCCTCCTTCTCATCTAATAGCGATGAGAATATGTCATCAGGAACATCCAGTAACTCCTCTTTCTGCATCGTGTTGACTTTTCTAAGACATGGAGACTTTGAAGGATGATTTTGAAAAATTAAAGCCAGCAAAAGATAAGCATGGTCCTCATTAAGACCTGGCCCCCCTAGGGGCGCAGACTGGATGGTATTGATTGGCACACTTGCACTGGAATAATAGAGGTTTCCATTTTGAATTATTGAATTATATATCTTAGTTTATGGCTGATGTAGGAATAAGTAAATGTAGGAATAAATAAAACTGACATGTCTCCCTGCATTGTCCTTTTACTCTCCATGCACTCTCCCTGCACTCTCCCTCTCCAATATTCTTCTATTAATCATTTTCAGCTACACTCTCCCTAGTGCATGAGCATTTGCCACGTCTCTCCGTATGCTCAGCTTCCAGGACAGTGGAGGAGACAGTGCGGGATGGGGGTTTTATAGGGCTATGACATCACGGGATAGGGCTGCTATGGGTGATTTTGTGTTCCCTGGCTTCTAACCCTTTGTAACATGTGCAGCCGCCATTTTAGGAACAATTGATTCATTACTATGAAGCACGATGAAACTCGTGCTTCATGGTAATTCAACTCGTGCTTCAAAGGATTCGTTGTGAATCAAAGTTTTCCTAAACTTTGGACCAAATTCTGGTTAGAATGCTTTACTCAACAGTAATTATGAGCACTGATATTGACCTTCCGCCTTGTCCCTTGTGCACATGGATTTCTTAGAATCTCTGAATATTTTGATTATATAATGTACAGTAGATGGTGGGATATTCAAAGTCTTTGCAATTTTACATTGTGGAAAATTTTTCTAAAATAATTCCACAATTTTAGTGGCAGGTTTTGCAGATTGGTGAACCTCTGTGTTACGGTTGCCAAACTATATTAAAAAATAATATAATATAGTGCAGCGAGGACCCGCTGGACACCTGATAATACCGCTCAGGTGCAGCTGTGTTGGATCCGCTCGTTGCCACTAGCAACGGACTTTCTCTGTTAACGCCACAGAGAATAGTCAACACAAAACCTGATCAATGTGAACAGGGACGTACACACTGGGTGCTAAATTATAAGTAGAGTTGTGACCCTGGCCAGAGGCCCAGAGTACGAGCCACAACCACAACAGCCACACAGACTCCTGCTGCCTAAATAAAAAGGCTCACTTAAGGACAAGAGACAGGCGGAAGAATAGAGGGGCCGGCTCCCCATGAGCCAATGTCTAAGAGTCGACAAGAGGCATTGCCGGGACAGATAGTAGGGAAGAGGAATAGCATCCACTTGATGCTAGCAGACACACAGGCCAGCTCCCAGCTCTCTCAATACAATTGCTTTGGTGCTAGGCAGCGGGCGTGTCAAACTCACAACCTTATATAGGGAGGGTTGTAGCCTGATTGGACAAGACCCGCAGCCCAGTACTCCCACGGATAGGACACTGCATCTGTCACTCAACTGAGTCTAGGAGCCAGCCACACCCCAAGATCTCAGCATAGAGACAATACAGACTATAGCAGTAAAACCGCAACGGTCAATGTGATCGCGCTAGACGGTGGGGCTGTGCTGTCACGCGGCGCGTCATCCTAACACTCTGCTTCTGAGATACTCTGCGTCTCTAAAATGTTATTTTATACCTAGCCATGTGATTTAGTAGCTAATTGCTCCTCCAGCTGTTTTTTTATTAGTACCAATTATTTTTCCAGCCTTTTGTTATCCCCTCCCAACATTTTTTGACGTGCATCGCTGCCATCAAGTTCTAAATGAGTTAATTTTTTTCATGAAATGTTAAAATGTCTCACTTTCAACATCTGATATGTATTTTAGGTTCTTTGTGAATAAAATATGGGTCTGTGAGATTTATAAATTATTGCATTCTGTTTTATTTACATGTAAATATGGTACATTTTACAGAGTATACCAACTTTTTTGAAATTGGGGTTGTAATAGAAGTGAATGTGAGTAAGAAGTTGGGAGATAACTGATTGACATGAAGTTTGGTATCACTATGATATTGTCAAAATTGAGGTAGATTTAATAATCCCATTTAACACATAGACAGTGTAAACTTAAAGGGGTATTCCAGTCATTTCATGTTTTCCCTAGTCACAGGATAGGAAATAACGATTAAATCAGCCCTCTCCAGAAGTCCCATAGAGATGAATGGAGAGCCAGTGTGCATAGATGATCTGCGGCTCTGTTCATTTTGGGGGGGGGGGGGGGCTGCGTGAAATGGGTTCTTCATTTTTATGATTGGTGAGACTCCCAGTGGTAGGACCCCCAGTAATGTAAGACTTATTCCCTATCCATATGCATTAGTCTAAAATCAATCAAATGAACAATTTCAGCCAAAATAATAATTCACTAAATTTTATTCTGACTTTTTATTCTGAAAAGAAACAGACTATTTTGAAAAGATCATTGTTTCCAGAAAAAAAAATCTTTCTGCCCTTGCATGGTGTCATGGAACATCTATGAATTACTCTAATGCCAGTATGGACTCATTAATTGATTTATGTCTTTTCTTTCCTCTTTTAACTATGCAAACTGGAATCCATGTGCAGTGTGCAACAAATTCTCCTAAATTCATGAATTCTTTCTTGCAAGTTCTCTTAACCTGCTGGCTCTCAGTAAAACTTGGATTCAACAATCCAACATGTATGGTTGCCTACATTGGTGGTTAAGTCGGCCTAATTCTTTCCCCACAATGCACCTTCCAGGTCATTCCCCCAGTACCATCACTCAGACTTCCATATTTTGAGGTCCACACCCTCAGAGTGTTCCATGCACTCTCCATAACTCACCCACCCAGTTCCTAAATCCTGAATTTTGGGTAACATCCCCATAGACGGCCGAATCTCTCCATCTGCCTGCTTACTTCTATCTCTAACCTCCTCTCTTGGCTTTTAACAGCTTCCTAATTCTCAGGCACATGAAGATGGTAATGCATATGACTTGTTTTTTTCAGGATCTGCTCTGTTTCTGACTTCACAAACACTCCTCTTCTGCTCTCTGACTACAACTTTCTTTCCTTTCTTATCACATTCAGAATCCTACATGCCATTGACCCTAACTTACATTCTACAGCCATCAATCTCCGCAATCTCTTCCTTCACCTGGCTGAAAAAACACTAAAATGATACCCTCATAAGCACCATGGATGAAGTAGTGCCCCCCTAAGCTTAGAACCTCCCAACACAGAAGAAAGCAATTTTAGGACAAATTTCATACTTACTTTCTTCAGTGATGCTCCAGGAGTGCTGAACATCTGTGGAGAAAATCTCATACACCAGCAGATTTCCTCCATTAAAAATTTATACTAAGAACCTAAAACTCTGCTCTCCACCTCACCAAACAGACCTATTTCACCTCTCTCATCTGTTCATTATCCAATAATAAAAAAAACTCTTCTCTTTCCCTTACTATTTTCACTGCCCATCTACTTCAAAGAGAAAATTGAAAACATACGGAATTAAATTTGCTTGCAGACTATAAGCATCATCGATCCCCTTCCCTCCCACACCTACTCAGGTTATCTTTCTACATTTGACCCAGCCATAGAAGAAGTCTTTAGACTCCTCTCTTTTTTTGGCCTACTACCTACACTACTGACCCTATTCCCTCACACCCTCTCCCGTTTCTCTCCCAAATTGTCTCTACACACTTAACTAAAATTTTCAACCTCATTCTTCAGGTATCTTCCCCTCCTTTTTCAGACATTCTGTTACAACCCCTTTACAGAAGAAAAAACATCTCTTGACCCACCCTGCACAACTTACTACAGAGTCCTCTTTCATACAGTATCTTAACATTTGCAATGTCTTGTCTACTGCCGCCTCATCTGCTATCTGCTCACTCTCTCCTGGACTCCTCATGCCCTCTATACTCTACTGAAACTGCCTTTACTAAAGTGACAAATGACGCCTGACAGCAAAATGTAATGGTAACTAGTATCTACTCATTCTTCTAGATATCTCCACAGCATTTGACACTGTAGACCAGTGGTCCTCAACTCCAGTCCTCAAGGCCCACCTGCCAGTCATGTTTTCAGGATTTCCTTAGTATTGAGCAGCTGATATAATTAGTGTCCATGTATCAGGACTTACCACAGGTATTCATTCTATGGGATATTCCAAAATCCTGACTGGCAGGTGGGCCCTGAGGACTGGAGTTGAGGAACCCTGTCATGGACCACCGACTCCTACTCAACATAGTCCAATCTGTTGGTCTTAAGGACACTGCTATCTCCTGGTTTTCTTCCTATCTCTTTTGATGCTCTTTCATTGTGTTAGTTGCTGGTACTACATCTTCTCCTCTTCATCTTGCTATTGGGGCTCCTCAGGTTTCAGTCCTAGGTTCTCACCTTTTTTCTTTCTACACAGCTCCTATGCACAGACTATCAGTAGATTTGGTTTTCAGTACCATCTTTACGCTTACAAAATTATACACTTCATTCCGTGACATCACCCTGCTGTATTTAAGAACACCACTGACTGCCTGTCTGCTGTCTGTTATATCATCTCCTCTATCTGAAACTAAATCTTCTAACTCTGAACTACTTTTGTTTTCTCCATCTACTAACTTCTCTAAACCTGATATTTCTCTCTCAGTGTGTGGCATTACCATAACGCCTAGACAGCATGCCAAATATCTCAATATCTCAGTATCATGTTTCCCACTGATTTTTCCTTCAATCTTTTGCCTGCTCATCTCAAAAACATCTCTAGAATTTGCTCTTTTCTTACTGTTGAAACAACAAAAACACATTTTTGACCTAATTCATTCTCGTCTTGATTACTGTAAATCACTGTTAATTGGTCTCCCCCTCACTTTACTGCCCCCTCCAATCAACCTCGAATGGAGCAGCTAGGCTCATCATCTGTCTAAGCACTACTCAGATATCTTCACCCTGTGCTGTTCATTGCACTGGTTACCTATACAGTACAGGATTCAATTTAAACTTCTCACCCACAAACCTCTCCACAGTGCTGCATCCCCGTATATCTCTTCACTCATCTCTGTCTACCACCCTACCTACGCTCTATGCCCCTGCAAATAATTTAATACTTACAACCACTATAATCAGAATCCTCACTCATGTCTCCAAGGCTCGCTTCACCAGTTCTCTTCAATGCCGTACCCCAAGTAATTAGGTTAAAGGAGTTATCCAAGACTATTAAATGCCCCCCATATGCCTGGGTCCCTCACACTGAATATACTGAGCTCGCTGCCCGCTTCCTGCGCCGCTCCTGGTCCCCATACTGCTGCTGCTGCTTCTCCCCGTGCACGGATGAAAACATCAGGTGTCGGGGGAAGCAGCCAATGGCAGGCGGGGATGGGGATGAGCCTCAGTAGCATCATCTGCAATGCTAGGGAGGCTCGTCCCTGTCTGCCATTGGCTGATCCCCCCAGACACCGGATGTTTTCATCTGTGCATGAGGAGAAGCAGCAGCGGCGGTGCGGGGACCAGGAGCGGCACATGGAGTGGGGAGCCAGGTAAGTATATTAATTGTGAGGGGCCCGGGCATATCGGGACATTTAATAGTCCTGGATAACACCTTTAATTCCAGACATTCACAGTTTTAGGTGTCCCCTAAAACATATCTTTATAGAGTGGCCTATCATATCCCCTAATCTAACTGTTTTCCATTTTCCGTCCCCCAACCTCATCCTTTAGAGCCTGATTTATCATCCAACTCTATCTACCACATTCTATGGCTTGACCATTGTACGAAAGAAGGACATTTTACCTTTTGTATTACTCCTATCTCCTCATACATTGTAAGCTCTTGCAAGCAATGCCCTCAATCCTCTTGCTTTAATTGTTTACTGCTATGTGATGTATGATTTTGTTTGTACATAAACCTCATATTGTAAAGCTCTGTAGAATTTGTGGGTGTTATGTAAATAAAGCCACTGTGATAAACGTTGGTGAATCTTTAGACTGTCTGTTTAAGGCAGTAATGTTTAAATAATGCAATTTTATGATCTATTTTTGCTGGAATGTCTGTTTGGAACTTTAAAGCCAGTTCTTTGTAACAAATTTACAAAGAGTCACATGTTGATTTTTTTTAAATTTGTTGCACAAAATACCTATGGATTTTTAAGGCTACTTTCACACTAGCAGCATGGGTGTCCAGACTAAAACTACGATATGTTGTAATTTTAGTCTGGCCGCCTCTCGGCATGTTTGCCGTGCAGATCTGATCCGGCAGGCTGTTTACCCGCTGGAAAACCTGTGCCACTAGTGTGAAAGTAGCCTAAGCCGAAATTCTTCATGACAGGATTAGTAAATATAGCCCTTTATATTGTAATGAATGCTACACAAAAAGATGAATAGTGTGCAATGAGAAAATACACCTGTAGGCCCATATTTACAAAGACTAATATGTTTGACATCAAAGTATAGACATCTGTTGTGCCAAATTTATCAAAAGCTGTGGACCTTTAATACATTTGGTGCATTTCGACCTCTAAGACATTTAAAAAAAAAAAATATATATATATATATATATATATATATATATATATATAGTTCTAGGCCTGCAATGACCCCAATGACATAAAACTGGAGTAAACATGTTGATTAAGGTGATACAATTAGGCAACCAGTAACGTAAAAGATGTCAGCTTGTATCTTTTGCGTCCATAGCCTTAATTATATATGTGATTGTGGATCATCATTAATTTCTAGCTGTTTTGTGTTGTTTTCATTGGCTCTTTGGCTGGAAAAAATACTATAATGAAGCTATACGTCAGTATCTTTCTTCCCTGTAGATTTAAAGGCATACAAGATGTGCCATGCTTTCCACTGGGGTATTACAGGTATAGATAATACAATCAAATATATTGTTTCTACTCACATTATAGAGAAGTAAATTCAAAGTGCTGATGAATGTACCATTCCCATCTCTTACAGAAATAGCAGCTGAGGATCTAAATTGATAAATGTAAAATTGTGCGTTAAAGACATTCTAATTGATGTGTTAATGAACTTATTTGGAGTATTTAGCTTGGTCTGTTTATGGATTAAATTCAATTTTTCTCGCTTCAGTTTATTTTATGTCAATACAATATATCCATTTTATGTATAACTAAATCAAATTAAAAGATACAATAAAAATGTCACTCTAAAAATGGTCTGGATATCACAACTGTTAGAATCAAATTAACATGTCAACACACACAATGGGATTTAATGATCAGAAGTCACAAGCTATGATTTCAGATGGTAATGTGGCTGCAAATTTATTATGTTAGTGATTGGACAATGAGATATTTTTGCAATTATGCCTCGGGATGTATTGAAAGATTGTGAGAGAAAGGACCTTTGCATAGCGAAAATAATTTTGTAAGCTGATTAACTCACTTTTGATAAGCCACAGGTAATTTTTTAACAGTCTATTAGATCCTGAATTTGTGGTTACTAACAGCTTTGTCACACTTAATGGCCCCCATTCACATTGGTATACTGTTGGCTGAACCCCCCAAACTGTCATCCAATGGTGTAATCTTTATTGGGAGCTCCTGACTCTACCCTGACACATGATGTTGGGGGAAATAAGTTGGGCAAAGTGAATATTTTGGTCCAATCCTTATGTTCTCCTGGGAGATAATCAGCCAGGAGTGTCTTTCTGAGGCTTTGTTTCCTTCCCCTATAGAGTACACATATGTGTTTGGTTGAGCAAAACATGTATGTACAATGTCTTGCGAAAGTATTCGGTCCCCTGGAACTTTTCAACCTTTTGCCACATTTCAGGCTTCAAACAAAAAGATATAACATTTTAAATTTTTGGTGAAGAATCAACAACAAGTGGGTCACAATTGTGAAGTGGAACAAAATTTATTGGATCATTTAAACTTTTTTTGTAATAATAATAATAAAACTGAAAAGTGGGGCGTGCAAAATTATTCGGCCCCCTTTGCATTAATACTTTGTTGCGCCACCTTTTGCTGCGATTACAGCTGCAAGTCGTTTGGGGTATATCTCTATCAGTTTTGGACATCTAGAGACTGAAATTCTTGCCCATTCTTCCTTGCAAAACAGCTCGAGCTCTTTGAGGTTGGATGGAGAGAGTTTGTGAACAGCAGTTTTCAGCTCTTTCCACATATTCTCAATTGGATTCAGGTTTGGACTTTGACTTGGCCATTCTAAGACCTGGATACGTTTATTTTTTAACCATTCCATTGTAGATTTTGCTTTATGTTTGGGATCATTGTCTTGTTGGAAGATAAATCTCCGTCCTAGTCTCAGGTCTTTTGCAGACTC
The DNA here is from genome assembly GCA_900303285.1 of Rhinella marina. NCBI lineage: Eukaryota > Metazoa > Chordata > Amphibia > Anura > Bufonidae > Rhinella > Rhinella marina. The sequence goes on from ONZH01025162.1 coordinate 96,495, forward strand.
CAACAGGTTTTCATCCAGAATGGTCCTGTATTTGGCTCCATCAATCTTCCCATCAATTTTAACCATCTTCCCTGTCCCTGCTGAAGAAAAGCAGGCCCAAACCATGATGCTGCCATCACCATGTTTAACAGTGGCGATGGTGTGTTCAGGGTGATGAGCTGTGTTGCTTTTATGCCAAACATATAGTTTTGCATTGTTTCAAAAAAGTTGGATTTTGGTTTCATCTGACCAGAGCACCTTCTTCCACATGTTTGGTGTGTCTCCCAGGTGGTTTGTGGCAAACTGTAAACGAGACTTTTTATGGATATCTTTGAGAAATGGCTTTCTTCTTGCCACTCTTCCATAAAGGCCAGATTTGTGAAGTGTTCGACTGATTGTTGTCCTATGGACAGACTCTCCCACCTCAGCTGTAGATCTCTGCAGTTCATCCAGAGTGATCATGGGCCTCTTGGCTGCATCTCTGATCAGTCTTCTCCTTGTTTGAGATGAAAGTTTAGAGGGACGGCCGGGTCTTGGTAGATTTGCAGTGCTCTGATACTCCTTCCATTTCAATATGATCGCTTGCACAGTGCTCCTTGGGATGTTTAAAGCTTGGGAAATCTTTTGGTATCCAAATCCGGCTTTAAACTTCTCCACAACAGTATCACGGACCTGGCTGGTGTATTCCTTGGTCTTCATGATGCTCTCTGTGCTTTAAACAGAACCCTGAGACTATCACAGAGCAGGTGCATTTATACGGAGACTTGATTACACACAGGTGGATTCTATTTATCTTCATCAGTCATTTAGGATAACATTGGATCATTCAGAGATCCTCAGTGAACTTCTTGAGTGAGTTTTCTGAACTGAAAGTAAATGGGCTTAATAATTTTGCACGCCCTACTTTTCAGTTTTATTATTACAAAAACAAGTTTAAATGATCTAATAAATTTCGTTCCACTTTACAATTGTGACCCACTTGTTGTTGATTCCTCACCAAAAATTTCAAATGTTATATCTTTTTGTTTGAAGCCTGAAATATGGCAAAAGGTTGAAAAGTTCCAGGGGGCCGAATACTTTCGCAAGGCACTGTATATAAGGGAGTTGGAAGTGAGGGAGAGATAGCTGTTAGCCAACGATTCAAGGATCATGATTGTGATGATGACTCAGGATCATGATTGCCTTAATGCCCCCTTACAGTGGCTGACATAGCAAGCAATTATTGTGAACAAAACATTCTCTCCTAATAATCGAGGTATGATCTGTATATAAATGCAGCAATCACCCCTGCTATATGGGAATGTAATGAATGTGTATAGGGACAAATGATCACCCCTGTGATTGCTTGTCCCCATAGACATTCTTTGTTTCTGTGTAGTAGATCCCTGTTTAGACAGCATGATTTCTTCGCCAGAAACAATTATTTTGGTGTCCGCATCATCAATGTTTTCTCCCTACGAACAAATGTTTGTTCGTTCATTGGGTGATTGGCTGCACTATTACATAGAACAATTATCGGGAATGAACGTTCCTAGCAATTTCCCCAATCACTGGCCAGTGTAAAGGGGTCTTAAGTGTTGTAGCCATGGAGTCACGGACGGTAAACTATCACAAAATTATATATAAAAACTGCCTTTTAGTGCATACAACAAATGTGAAATAGTTTTTAAATATGTTACTTCTTTGTTATCATTGCTTGAATTTACAGGCATTATTGAAAGATTTGCATGATAACACTTGCTCTAATTTCTATCATAGTTATTTTTAAAAAAGGCATATCCACTGGCAGTCTGGGTGTGTAGTTTTAAATCTACTCCAGTACCTGACTGGAGTAGATATCAGATGTCATATAGACCTGGAAACATGCCTTGGGGCTTGTGCCCATAATGTATTAAAACCTTAGCAACTACCCTGGAAGCATTAGATATCAACACTGCAGCTCTCACACCGCCTTCTGAAACAACTGAATTTCACTGTGTTGTAGGTACAATGTTTCAGCGCTATGGAGGTGACACTTTTATTTTTTTCCTGGGCCACACTTTATCTAAAACTGACCCTGGTCTAATGTAACATTAATCTGCAAAGTAGCGGTTGCAACAGCATAATTGGTGAGAGGAAATAGCGGATTTTGTGAATACGTGATCAAACAGGTAGGGCATCAAATTACGTAGCAGGTGATATCTGTTATTGGGGAAATTTATCATGAAGGGAATATTTAAAGTCAGTTTTGTTTGAATCTGCATTGGCGTATTTTAAGCCACATTTATGAAATGTCACATGCTGTTTGATAAATTTCTCATCCTTACACCAACCACTTTTGTCTAGTGAAGCTACTCTTGTTTCCTACTCCACCCTTCGACTGGAGTGAGATTGCAAATTTTTTGTGACTTTTCAAAAAAAGTGATGAATTAATTATAAATTTGGAGTAAAACTCATTAACAGCTAACCACACCCACTTTTACACCCACATTATAAAACTGGAGGAAGTGGTGTAAAAATATAAAAAGTCCAAAACATTTTGCGCAAGTGAATGGGCTTTTGCCACTTTTTGAAGTCAGAATTTTGGAGTCAATTCATGATAAATCAGGCCATTGTTTTCTTTAGCCTACGGTCACATGGTCAGGTTTCTGCATGCAATTTTGGAAGGGGTTAATTAAAAATGAGGCAAAATCATATCCCTACTCTATACATTTGCTCCTTTTATGATTCAATCCTGATGTTGGCTTCCAAAACCACATGCAGAAACCTGACCGTCTGGTGTACCCTTAGGGTAAATCCACATGGAATGGAAAATACAAGAGAAAAGTCTACTGTGTATTTTGGTGCAAAACTGCAACAAAAAACGGATGAATTACATGATTTTTTTTTTTTTTTTGCTTTGGAAATGGTTTTAGATTTCTCTCTCTCCACTACAAAGGGTGGAATCCATAATGGAGATCTGCAGCATAAATTGACATTGCAGATTTCAAATCCGCACTGCAGGTCAGTTTACACTATGATTTTTTTATGCAATCTGTGCGTAGATTTCTTAATAGATTTGCCACACGAAAATCTGCAACAGCAAATGCATGAAAATCTGCTATGTGTGACCCCAACCTGTAGGGCTCGTGCACAAGGCTGTATTATGGTTATCTTTGCAAGGAACTGCAATAATAGGGTAGTTATTAAGGTGTATGAGCCCTCTACTGGACCTATGATTATAATTATTCTAGTTATACATAGGTTTCTCAGAGTATCTCTGTTCACAGAGTCTGACGGGTGCTAAAGAGCAGTGCATGGAGGTTTTGTGGTTCAATAACTATGCCATAAGCTTTAAGAGAAAGGGACATTTTCTCCATGAAATCAAATGTAACTGTATTCCAATCAATGAAGTGCATTGGTTATAAAAAATAGAGTACTTTATCATAAACTTAAGAAAACATTTTATTATCTTAATATGGAAAGTGAATGTCAAATTCCAAATAATTTTAAAACAATGAATACTTAAATTGTTACAGCAATTGCTTAATGTGATTCTCTACGAACCCCCCTCAGGACATGCTTTGAATTTTCTTATTATTACAGAAGTGATTTAAGTAGCTTTATTAAATCATTAAATAGAACATGCAATTTCTCTAAAAGTCCTCAATACATCACCAGTAAGAGATACTTTAAGACTGGATTTGGAAACATATTTATAATACTGATTGGAAATTGTAATATGATGTCGCTCAACAAAAATCTAAGTATGACTTGTATTGTATGTGACATCATGGTAAAAAGGCGCTGTGTTAAGCAGGGACTGATTTACTGTATAACGACACATTAGGTATAAAAACGACTAATAGTGATACTTTGTTGTTTTTGCATTAATAATTAATTCTAGCTGTATTTGCTAAAAATAACAGTAATTTTCAACGAGGTCTCTTTGATAAAATAAAAAATAGGACTTTCAGATTCATATTAATCTAATTTGGAATATAAAAGTAATGTAAGTAAAGACTATTTAAAATTTTAAACATAGCATGGAATAACGCAGTCTACTACACTTTTCCACATTTTTTTTATTTTTTGCAGTTTACAAAGAGCACTGTAATGACTACTCCAATGTATGGTGCTGTAATGGTGTTACTCATCCCCCTTCCCTCTTTAGCTACAGTGATGGTTTGACTGAAAAATCTGAGCAAGATTGCTTACCATGTGAAAAGTCCAAACAATGGTCAAAATTAACCTCTTCCTCATCGCCTTCCTACATGTAAAGTGGAAGTCAGGCTTTAAAGATAGCGCTCGCTTATTACCGCAGTTGGCACAATAGCCACCAGGTTTCTGCTGTTTCAAATAGCAGACACTTGGGGCTAATGTCTGCAGTTGTCCATAAAAACCGATCACAGACATTTAACCCCGAAAAATATTTTTTTTTTCACTTATAAAACACAAGAGAAACTATATAAATGTGGTATTATTATAATCGTACTGACTTGCACAGGGAATGCCATAAAAACAAAACCCATAAAACTGTGGCAGAATTGCATTTTTTTTTTCTAATTCCACCCCATTTGAAACTTATTTAGCGCTTCCCACTACATCAGGGTTCCACAACTCCAGTCCTCAGGGCCCACCTAAGGCTAGGGCTACACTGCGACATGTGTTGCTCGACAATAAGTCACACGACACATAGGGCACAACTACACTGCAACATGTGTCACGAGACATTGATGTCGCACCAATATAGCGCGCCAATTTTTATAATGCGAGTCTATGGTGTCGCACTCCAACATGCGACATGCTATGACTGCGACGCAACAGTCGCAGAAAAACCCATGTTGACATGTCGTCGTGTAGCCCTAGCCTAACGGTCAGGTTTTCAGGATTTCCTTAGTATTCAGCAGGTGATATAATTAGTTTAATTGCATCAGGACTGACCACAGGTATTCATTCTGTGGGATATCCACAAATCCTGACTGTTAGGTTGGCCCTGAGGACTGGAGTTGGGGAACACTGCACTACATTGTATGCAATATTAAATGACTACTAGAAAGTGCAACTTGTCTAACAAATAACAAGTTCTCATACAGCTAAGTGAATGAAAAAATAAAAAAAAAGTTATGCATCAGGAAAGGCAGGGAGGAAAACAAACACAAAAGTAGGAAATCCCCTAGGGCTAAAAGAGTTAAACAACAAGGACATGAAGTAGAATCCATGGAGTGACTTCAAAAAATTAATGTATATCCAGAACATCATCCACCTGTTTTTTTTTTTTTTTATAAATATGTGTTGTCAATAAGTGCTAAAAAATAATTGGTGTCCCTTTTAGAAGCCATTTTGACAAATACTTTTCAGTAGATTTGATAAATATAAAAATAAACTTTTATCTATTTGAAATTTGTACTTACGAAGCAAGCTGAGTGTTGTTGACCAAATACTCCAAAGGATAACTGCAGCTAAACTTGTACAAAAGTCCAGGCAAATAGCTAATAATTGTTGGTGGGTCTGGAGTGTCTATATATCCTGAAATGTTTCCTATTTGAACCATTGATATATTCCCATAAGCATTGACTCCAGGCACAGTTGACACCTGTAAGCAAGATGTGAGAAATTGTGAGAATTTTGGAAAACAGAGGGAAAGAGTAATATATTTTGATGATATCTTGACACAACTTACAAGATTAATGTGTGGGGGTGGGGAGTATATGTCAATAAACATTAAGGGGGATCAAGATACTGAGTGTAACCATTGAGTCATAAAAATTAGAGATGAGCGAATCTATTCGCCGATTCGTTGATTCGTATCGAATTTTGGAAATTTTCAGCTGTGAAGCGAATCCGAATATATGGAGATTCCCTCCGTTAAGAATCGAAAATGTTCCTAAGGCTTTCTACGCATTTGCTATGTACTTGTCCGATAAATTGTACGCTAATGCTACGTATAAGTTACTCTATACGCTGTTGCATACGAATTCAATTCATTAGCGAACTTTTACTGTTAGTTCGTTTATCGTGCACAAAAGCCCGGGAAGAAAGCAGTCACCTGACCTAGTGGGCAGGGCTTGCTCTGATTGCCTCAGGCTCGTAGGCCAGTGACGCATCACTTATGCTGCGACTGCTGAGACGAGCAGAAGTACTGTGTGTGAAGTTCTGAGACTCTGAGACCTGTTTTGTGAAAATTGGGGTGTAATTGCTCTGGGAATCCATATTACACATATCAGGGATACTGCAGGGCAAGTGCAGGGCAAGTTCAGGGCTAGTAATTACTCAGGCAGGGAGAGAGAGACAGGGAGAGATAGGGAGAGACAGGGAGACACAGGGACAAAGACCAGCTGCAGGGCCACAGAGTGAATTGAAACATTTCTAGAATGAATAAGCAAAAGGGGTTCAGTTCCAGCCAGACCTCGAGCTCTAAAAAAAGGAGAAGATACCAAAAGACCTGGAGCATCTACTAGTAGTATTCGCAATACTTGGCCGTTTTTCCACCAGGCTAACCCACCAAGGCGCAAAATTGTAGTGGAGGAGAAATTGGATGAGGTAGTGGAGTGGATGGCACGCTCATCTCAGTCTCAGCCGGATGATGTGCTGTCATCTGCTGATACAGTATCCATATGTAGCCATGGGTCAGACTTAGAGTGTTCCTCCTGCTCCACCATTCCTCTCCAGCAAAGCCCGTCATTTTCGTACGCAATTTGTACGCTCATGCGTACGTGTTCAAAGAGGTTGCGTACCTTTTTTACCCGAACGGTCGTTATTAGTGTGCGAATGTTAGCTAAAAGCCATATAATTACTTATATTTTGTACGCAAATCCAACAAATCTATTCGTCGAATATACGAATCTTAGGAAAAGTTTGGCGAATGTTCGGCGAATAGAATTTAGCATGATTCGCTCATTTCTAATAAAAATACATTTTGCATGATGATGATGATTATTATTATTAGAGATGAGCGAATTTTTCAAAAATTCAATTCGGTTGGTTTGCCGAATTTTCCGAAACAATTCGACCTGAATAAATTTGTGGTGAATAGCGTTAAAAAACGGCTACTTCCGGCCTGCAGAGAGCCTGTATAGTGGTGTAGAACACTGTGCCTTGCACCATCTGCTGTGGTGGTAAAGCAATACTGTGAGCCAGTATGACATGCAGATAACAGGCGTCGCTCTTAGAATCGCTGCACACTTTACGTATTTGGGCAGTTATGGGGCCAAAACTCACCAAATAACTAAAGTCTGAACTTAGCCTTACAGGTCAATGTTAGCGCCAGCTATAAAGAACTGTGCAGAGGCCCAAGATCCTACTAGAGAGCCAAAGAGTGCACTCCTTTTACACCAATTCACTGATTCCACATAGATTTCTTATAGAACCTGTTCTATTACACGCCTAAACAAGCAGAGCCCCCCCAGACAGTGTGGAGATGGCAGTGACAGCAGCATCAGGAGACCACAGAGTTCTACGATGACAGTGTAGAGGAGGCAGTGACAGCAGCTGTAGCATCAGGAGACCACAAAGTGGCACGACGATAGTGTATAGTAGGCAGTTACAGTAGCTTTAGCATCTGGAGAACACAGAGTGCTAGTATGACAGTGTAGAGGAGGCAGTGACAGCAGCTGTAGCATCAGGAGAACACAGAGTGCTACGACAACAGTGTAGAGGAGACAGTGACTACACCTTTAGCATCAAAAGACCACAGAGTGGCACGGCGATAGTGTAGAGGAGGCAGTAACAGCAGCTTTAGCATCTGGAGAACACAGAGTACTACGACGACAGTGTAGAGGAGGCAGTGACAGCAGTTTAGCATCTGGAGAACACAGAGTGCTATGACAACAGTGTACAAGAGGCAATGACAGCAGCTTTAGCATCAGAAGACCACAGAGTGGCACGACGATAGTGTAGAGGTGGCAGTGACAGCAGCTTTAGCATCTGGAGAACACAGAGTGCTATGACGACAGTGTAGAGGAGGCAATGACAGCAGCTGTAGCATCAGGAGACCACAGAGTGCTACATTGACGGTGTACAAAAGGCAGTGACAGCAGCTGTAGAATCAGGAGACCACAGAGTGCTACATCAACGGTGTATAAAAGGCAGTGACAGCAGCTGTAGCATCAGGAGACAACAGAATGGCACGACAATAGTGTAGAGGTGGCAGTGACAGCAGCTTTAGCATCTGGAAAACACAGAATGCTACGACGACAGTTTAGAGGAGGCAGTGACAGCAGCTTTAGCATCTGGAGAACACAGAGTGCTACGACGACAGTGTAGAGGAGGCATTGACAGCAGCTGTAGCATCAGGAGAACACAGAGTGCTACGACGACAGTGTAGAGGAGGCAGTGACAGCAGATTTAGCATCTGGAGAACACAGAGTGCTACAAAGATAGTGTACAAGAGGCAGCAACAGCAGCTGTAGCATCAGGAGACCACAGAGTGGCATGACGATAGTGTAAAGGTGGCAGTGACAGCAGCTTTAGCATCTGGAGAACACAGAGTGCTACGATGACAGTGTATAGGAGGCAGTGACAGCAGCTTTAGCATCAGGAGAACACAGAGTGCTAAGACGATAGTGTAGAGGAGGCAGTGACAGCAGCTGTAGCATCAAGAGAACACAGAGTGCTACGACAACAGTGTACAAGAGGCAGTGACAGCAGCTGTAGCATCAGGAGACCACAGAGTGGCACAACGATAGTGTTGAGGTGGCAGTGACAGCAGCTTTAGCATCTGGAGAACACAGAGTGCTACGACGACAGTGTAGAGGAGACAGTGACAGCAGCTTTAGGATCTGGAGAACACAGAGTGCTATGACAACAGTGTAGAGGAGGCAGTGACAGCAGCTATAGCATCAGGAGAGCACAGAGTGCTACGATGACAGTGTAGAGGAGACAGTGAAAGCAGGTGTAGCATCAGGAGACCACAGAGTGGCACGACGACAGTATATAAGAGGCAGTGGCAGTAGCTGTAGCATTATGAAGCCACACAGTGGCACAATGACAGAGTGTGGAAGTGGCAGCAGCAGTAGAATTTGGAGGCCACAGAGTGGCACAATGACAGAGTGTGAACGTAGCAGCAGCAGTAGTAGAATTTTGAGGCCACAGAGTGGCGCAACGACAGAGTGGCCCAACAAGAATGAAAACGTCAGTCAGTAGAATTACGCAGTCACAGACAGGCCCAATGCAAAGACTACAAATGACAGTAGTGCAGAATTATGAAGTTACACAGTGGCACAACGACAGAGTGGCCCGACAAGAATGAAAACGTCAGTCAGTAGAATTTCGCAGTCACAGAAAGGCCCAATGCAAAGACTGCAAATGACAGTAGTGCAGTATTACAAGGTTATAAAGTGGCACAACGACAGAGTGGCCCGACAAGAATGAAAACGTCAGTCAATAGAATTTTGCAGTCACAGATAGGGTCAATGCAAAGACTGCAAATGACATTAGTGCAGAATTATGAAGTCACACAGTGGTACAATGACAGAGTGGCCCGACAAGAATGAAAACGTCAGTCAGTAGAATTTCGCAGTCACAGACAGGCCCAATGCAAAGACTGCAAGTGACAGTAGTGCAGAATTACAAGGTCACAAAGTGGCACAACAACAGAGTGGCCCGACAAGAATGAAAACGTCAATCAGTAGAATTATGCAGTCACAGACAGGCCCAATACAAAGACTGCAAATGACAGTAAAGCAGAATTATGAAGTTACACAGTGGCACAACGACAGAGTGACCCGACAAGAATGAAAACGTCAGTCGGTAGAATTTCACAGTCACAGACAGGCCCAATGCAAAGACTGCAAATGACAGTAGTGCAGAATTACAAGGTCACAAAGTGGCACAACGACAGAGTGGCCCGACAAGAATGAAAACGTCAGTTAGTAAAATTTTGCAGTCACAGATAGGCTCAATGCAAAGACTGCAAATTACAGTAGCGCAGAATTATGAAGTTATACAGTGGCACAATGACAGAGTGGCCCGACAAGAATGAAAACGTCAGTCAGTAGAATTTTGCAGTCACAGACAGGCCCAATGCAAAGACTGCAAATGACAGTAGTGCAGAATTATGAAGTTACACAGTGGCACAACGACAGAGTGGCCCGACAAGAATGAAAACGTCAGTCAGTAGAATTTTGCAGTCGCAGACAGGCCCAATGCAAAGACTGCAAATGACAGTAGTGCAGAATTATGAAGTCACACAGTGGCACAACAACAGAGTGGCCCGACAAGAATGAAAACGTCAGTCAGTAGAATTATGCAGTCACAGACAGGCCCAATGCAAAGACTGCAAATGACAGTAGTGCAGAATTATGAAGTTACACAGTGGCACAACGACAGAGTGGCCCAACAAGAATGAAAACATCAGTCAGTAGAATTACGCAGTCACAGATAGGCCCAATGCAAAGACTTCAATTGACAGTAGTGCAGAATTATGAAGTTACGCAGTGGCACAATGAAAGAGTGGTCCAACAAGAATGAAAACGTCAGTCAGTATAATATCAGAGTCACAGACAGGCCCAATGCAAAGACTGCAAATGACAGTAGTGCAGAATTATGAAGTTACACAGTGGCACAGATTGCAAATATCAGTAGTGGAGAGTGTGGCACATAGACAGAGTGTGGCAGCAACCATAGAGTGGCCCGACAAGATCAAATATGTCAGGAAGTAATTTCGCAGTCACAGGCCCAGTGAGCAAATATCAGATGTCAGTAAGTATAATTTAGAGGCAACAGAATGGTACAACGACATTATGGAGGCAGTAGTAGTAGCAGGAACAGCAGCAGTGGCAGACTACAGAATAGTACTGCGACATTATGGAGGCAGTAGTAGTAGCAGGAACAGCAGCATGGGCAGACTACAGAATGGTACAACAACATTATGGAGGCAGTAGTAATAGCAGCAACAGCAGCATGGGCAGACTACAGATTGATATGGCGACATTATGGAGGCAGTAGTAGTTGCAGGAACAGCAGCATGGGCAGACTACAGAATGGTACGACGACATTATGGAGGCAGTAGTAGTAGCAGCAATAGCAGCATGGGCAGGCTACAGAATGGTACGACAACATTATGGAGGCAGTAGTAGGAGCAGCAACAGCTACAGCAGCATGGGAAGACTATAGAGTGGCACGACGACAGTGTGGGGAGGTGGGTGGCAATAACACTACCCGTGGGTGGCAATAACACTACCCGCTGACGATGGTGGGTGTAAGAAGGAGCACTTGGCATCAGATCTGTGGCATCAGGCGGGTGGAAGCATCAGAATATTTGGTGAGGCAGGTAGCCAAAAGAAACAGTAAAAAAACAGCATGAATGATCTAATCTGACGCATCAGGGGGTACCCCTAACAAGTGTTGTCAGAATCATACCATCACTCTGTGGCAACGAATCTGGATAACCTCTTGGTCCCTCGCACTTGTCCGCAGACTGACTACACTATTCGTATCATCGCCACTTACGATGACATCCACATGGAGGTCCGTAAGTTGTTGTCATGCTATTGGGGAAAACTCCGTACTAACCCAGATGTTGGCCATCTTGTGAGTGAACGTCCCCTCATTACTTACCGGAGGGGCCGTAACCTTAAAGATAGACTGGTTCACGGTCTATACCAATCACTGTCGATTCCATCCACCAGCTGGCTCAGGCATGGCATGACGGGGACATTCCGTTGTGCGGGATACATTGCATGTTCTTCCATCCTTGTTCGCAACACTTTCACCAACACCACGACACATGTGACCTATCAGATTCGTTCTTTTATTAATTTTATGTCAACTGGTCTGGTCTATCTTATTACGTGTGACTGCGGGAAGCAGTATGTCGGCAAAACCCTCAGGGAGTTTAGCAGACGTGTTGGTGAACACCTAATTGATATCAGAAAGGGATCTGATACCCCTGTGGCACGTCACGTGTCTTCATGCCACCTCAACCAATCCAATACCATCAAATGCCAAGGGATTGAGTTGGTATACAAATCACCTCGTGGTGGCGATTTTGATAAAAAAAAGTACTCCAGAATGAAGCTCAGTGGACATTTAGACTGCAAAATGTTTGTCCAGAGGGTCTAAATGAGCACATTTCTTTTGTTTGTTTTCTTTAATCTGATAATTGCCCTTATTGTGTCCATGTATAGTTCCTTGGTATGTGTATATACAGTCATGGCCAAAAGTTTTGAGAATGATACAAATATTAATTTTTACAAAGTCTACTGCTTCAGTTTTTATAATGGCAATTTGCGTATACTCCAGAATGTTATAAAGAGTGATCAGCTTAACAGCAATTACTTGCAAAGTCAATATTTGCCTAGAAAATGAACTTTATCCCCCAAAACACATTTCAACATCATTGCAGCCCTGCCTTAAAAGGACCAGCTAACATTGTTTCAGTGATTGCTCCATTAACACAGGTGTGGGTGTTGATGAGGACAGGGCTGGAGATCAATCTGTCATGATTAAGTAAGAATGACACCACTTGACACTTTAAAAGGAGGCTGGTGCTTGGCATCATTGTTTCTCTTCTGTTAACCATGGTTATCTCTAAAGAAACACGTGCAGTCATCATTGCACTGCACAAAAATGGCCTAACAGGGAAGAGTATCGCAGCTAGAAAGATTGCACCTCAGTCAACAATCTATCGCATCATCAAGAACTTCAAGGAGAGAGGTTCCATTGTTGCCAAAAAGGCTCCAGGGCGCCCAAGAAAGACCAGCAAGCGCCAGGACCATCTCTTAAAAGTGTTTCAGCTGCGAGATCAGGCTACCAGCAGTGCAGAGCTTGCTCAGGAATGGCAGAAGGCTGGTGTGAGTGCATCTGCACGCACTGTGAGGCAGAGACTCTTGGAGCAAGGCCTGGTCTCAAGGAGGGCAACAAAGAAGCCACTTCTTTCTTTCTTTCAAATTGTCTTTTTATTGAGAAAAGCATCATAATGTTGAACAGACAGTGAAATAGACTAAAATTGTCCATAAACATTGTTATCAGTTGAAAAAAAAATACAATGCCACTTGAGGTAATAATGAAAGGAGACAGGAGAAATATATCCTGGGCTTTGTGAGACTGCAGACCATGTGCGTTCACATAATAAACCTGTTCAAATGACTAAGTACAAAACTGGAAATTTTTTGATTTTTACAGCAACTAGATATAAGTCTGGTTTGAGAGCAGGGAGATAACCGCACATAAATATGCTGTCAGTAACAGCGCGAGGAGTTCACTGTAGAAAAAATAACCAAACAGGCTGGGTGGGGGGCTAAGGGAAGACTAGGTAAAAAAAAAAAAAAAAAAAGAGGGGGGGGGGGGAGGGGGGGGGGCTACTGGAGTAACATGCACTATACATTTTAAGCCGGTACCAATGACAGACTGAGAACATGTAGTATTTCTGTGAGGTGTGAATATAAGTGCAGAGATTCAACGCAACCCATACAGAGTTGAATGTGCGTCACGGAGTTACATGATGTTTATCATGAGGTGTCCGGTATCTTTTCCAAGGATACCAAATCTCCTCAAACTTTTCATGGTTGCGAAATTCCCAATAGGAAATTTCGTCCAACCTACATATTTGGTCAACCTTGGCCACCCATTCTTGAATGGAAGGTGAGGTTGAGGTTTTCCACTTTGAGGCCAGTAGTAGTCTGGCTGGCGTGATCAGTGAACGCATGAGAATTTTTGTGAGTGGAGGGACAGTGTTTGGGATAAGCAATAGTAAGAAAATCTCTGGGGAGGCTGGGATGGTCGTGTTGCACACTTGGTTTATGACGTCCATAATTTTTGACCAAAAGGGGGACACTTTTGTGCATTTCCACCACATATGAAAGTATGAACCCACGTCCATCCCACACTTCCAGCAAGTAGGGGGGTATGAGTTGTCAATCTTGTTGATTTTAGAAGGGGTCATGTGCCATCGTGTTAGTATCTTAAACCCATTTTCCTGAACTCTGATGCATCTGGAGGAAGATTTAGGTGATTTCAACATCTCTTTAATAGATGTCTCAGACAAAGTTGTACCCAAATCTTGTTGCCATGACTTCACAAAAGCGAGGTCTTTTGGCTGGCCCACTCGGGACTTTAATAGCGTATGGTAAAAATAGGAGAGCAGTTTCCTGGGTGGCTTAGATTGTTGGATCAAAGTCTCGAATTTTGTAGGTTGGGGGTGTGGGGTGTACATCTTCAGAAAAGTCAATAACGCGTTTTTGATGGATGCGTAAGTGAAAATGGTAATTGTTGGGTTTTGGAGGGAGGACCGTAGGTCTTCTAGTGTCGGTATTGCTCCATCCACGAGCAGCGAGTCTAAATGTTTGTCATAATAGCTGGGGCTTGAAGACCTTTTATAGAGGACATCTTTTATTCGTAGGAGGGGCGAGCTTTTATTTGTGAATTTATGTAATTGGTTATGCTTTTTCCAGATAGATATTGTAGGACGAGTGAGCAAATTACCTGAGGTTTGCAAACATGAAGGAATCTGATCCCACAGTACTAGACTCCGAAGTGGGGCTTGTGATAGAAGAAGCCACTTCTCTCCAGAAAAAACATCAGGGACAGACTGATATTCTGCAAAAGGTACAGGGAGTGGACTGCTGAGGACTGGGGTAAAGTCATTTTCTCTGATGAATCCCCTTTTCGATTGTTTGGGACATCTGGAAAACAGCTTATTCGGAGAAGAGGAGGTGAGCGCTACCACCAGTCTTGTCTCATGCCAACTGTAAAGCATCCTGAAACCATTCCTGTGTGGGGTTGCTTCTCAGCCAAGGGAATCGGCTCTCTCACAGTCTTGCCTAAAAACACAGCCATGAATAAAGAATGGTACCAGAATGTCCTCCGAGAGCAACTTCTCCCAACCTTCCAAAAGCAGTTGGGCGATCAACAATGCCTTTTCCAGCATGATGGATCACCTTGCCATAAAGCAAAGGTGATAACTAAATGGCTCAGGGAACAAAACATAGAGATTTTGGGTCCATGGCCTGAAAACTCCCCAGATCTTAATCCCATTGAGAACTTGTTGTCAATCATCAATATACGGGTGGACAAACAAAAACCTACAAATTCTGACAAAATGCAAGCATTGATTGTGCAAGAATGGACTGCTATCAGTCAGGATTTGGTCCAGAAGTTGATTGAGAGCATGCCAGGGAGAATTGCAGAGGTCCTGAAGAAGAAGGGTCAACACTGCAAATATTGACTTGCTGCGTTAACTCATTCTAACTGTCAATATAAGCTTTTGTTACTCATAATATGATTGCAATTATATTTCTGTATGTGATAAAAACATCTGACAAACACACATAAAAACCAGAGGGCAGCAGATCATGTGAAAATATAATATTTGTGTCATTCTCAAAACTTTTGGCCATGACTGTATACCCTGGACACAGTTTAGGTGCTTTCAGATTTGTACCATTTTGGATTTATCTTTTTGTCCCTCTCCCTCTTTTGTTGTTGGGGCGACATTTACTATCCTTTTGCTGTACCAATTTGTCAGTCCCATAGTGGTCCTTCCTAATGCCACAGTGTTTTTGATTTCTTACCTTGGTGGATACACCATGACTATGGATCCACCTTCTCGGTGACATCCTTATATGTATCACTTCTGGCATCATATCTGTGATATGTGTAACACTTGCACAATGTTGGGGTAATGCGCTATACTATGTTTGGTTATTCCCCATCTGCTATATCTTTGATTTGTGGGATAATTGTACATGATGGGGCAATGTGCTATACTATATTTGGTTATTCCCCCATCTGTTTTATACTGACTATTTTGATAATCCTTTACCAGTTTTTCATATGATGGGTCTATCTATCATGGTGTCCAGTTTGGTTCTACTTTATTCCATCATTGTGGTGTTTATATTTTCGCCTTTTTTGCTTGTCCGGTCATCTGCTGCTCCCGTGCCTTTATATTGCATAGCCACTGTTTATTCCCTATATACCTGCGGCGTCTTCCTTCGGTACCCTTGGCCGGACTCTTAGGGGTGGGGCTTACTTCTTGGAGCCACTCCTCCTCGCTCCTCATTGGTCGCCCGCTGGGACTGGTGCTGCCTGTGGAGGTGGGATCTGCTGTATTTAGGTGGCTGGAAGCTGCGGCCGCTTCATGGCCACACTAGCGCCGATGCCGACGCTTCACCACCAGAAGTGTTCGGATTTCTATGTTTGTCTGTACTTGGCTGTTTCATACCCAGCTCCTGATGAGCCCTGTTATTGGGCGAAACGCGTAAAGCAAGTTTTGGTATAGGGCATGACTTAGGGACCTCTATTTATTTATTTTTGAGCGCTGGTTATTATTCCTCACCCTATGTATACTTGTTTGGGAATAGGTGCACGTGTTCCTGTTTTCGGGGGGACGCTACAGGCCACTCCTGGATCACGGTGTTAGCTTATTGCTGTAGCCTATATTCCTGTAGTGGTGAGGAATACCTTGTCAGAACCAGACGTGGGCAAGTGGATTTACTCTGTCTGTACCCAGTGCACACATTCAACCCCCTATTTGTGGAGGGGGGAGCACTGACAAGACTGGTGATTTGGCCACTTGTTTGGCTGGTTGATGTAGCCACTGACCACTATACCTATACTCGGTATTTACTGATGGGCGCATTATATGTTGACAAAGCCTTCTAGTACGCTATTACCTGCACTGGGTATACTGATCTAGTAGCTCTACCTGCCCTAGAGTCCCTGCTATAAGGGCTCTGAACTTTTCCCCCTATTTTATTTTACATACCTAATAAAGTTATTTTGGTTTAGGTTTTTAACGTCTGTTTGGGCAGTGATTCGTTTCTGAAAGAAGATGTATACAACTATTGATATCTGTTTACAGTGATTTTTTTTGTTTGTTTTTAGTTTGAAATCCTGGCTGATCCACGCCTGATTCATCTTGACAAAGGTCAGTCTCTCCCAGGGGCGTATCTAGAAGTGACTGGGCCCCACAGCAAATTTCTGTATTGGCCCCCCCCACGAGGGCCCCAAGACCCCCCTCCACTGCCCCCACACTTCGCAACTAGTCATGATCTAGACCAGACCAGGCTGCCACGCCATCCTTTTCCTATATTGATGGGGGCACGGTGGGCTGATCTGAGGTCTGATGGGGCACGGTGGGCTGATCTGAGGTCTTATGGGGTACAGTGGGCTGATCTGAGGTTGATGGGGGCACAGTGGGCTGATGTTAGGTCTGATGGGGGCACAGTGGGCTGATCTGAGGTCTGATGGGGGCACAGTGGGCTGATCTGAGGTCTTATGGGGCACAGTGGGCTAATCTGAGGTTGATGGGGACACACATCTCATAGTAGCTCTATCTGCCCTAGAGTCCCTGCTATAAGGGCTCTGAACTTTTCCCCCTATTTTATTTTACATACCTAATAAAGTTATTTTGGTTTAGGTTTTTAACGTCTGTTTGGGCAGTGATTCGTTTCTGAAAGAAGATGTATACAACTATTGATATCTGTTTACAGTGATTTTTTTTTGTTTGTTTTTAGTTTGAAATCCTGGCTGATCCACGCCTGATTCATCTTGACAAAGGTCAGTCTCTCCCAGGGGCGTATCTAGAAGTGACTGGGCCCCACAGCAAATTTCTGTATTGGCCCCCCCCACGAGGGCCCCAAGACCCCCCTCCACTGCCCCCACACTTCGCAACTAGTCATGATCTAGACCAGACCAGGCTGCCACGCCATCCTTTTCCTATATTGATGGGGGCACGGTGGGCTGATCTGAGGTCTGATGGGGCACGGTGGGCTGATCTGAGGTCTTATGGGGTACAGTGGGCTGATCTGAGGTTGATGGGGGCACAGTGGGCTGATGTTAGGTCTGATGGGGGCACAGTGGGCTGATCTGAGGTCTGATGGGGGCACAGTGGGCTGATCTGAGGTCTTATGGGGCACAGTGGGCTAATCTGAGGTTGATGGGGACACAGTGGGCTGATGTTAGGTCTGATGGGGGCACAGTGGGCTGATCTGAGGTCTGATGGGGGCACGGTGGGCTGATCTGAGGTCTGATGGGGGCACGGTGGGCTGATGTGAGGTTTGATGGGGGCACAGTGGGCTGATCTGAGGTCTGATGGGGGCACAGTGGGGCTGATCTGAGGTCTTATGGGGCACAGTGGGCTAATCTGAGGTTGATGGGGGCACAGTGGGCTGATCTGAGGTCTTATGGGGTACAGTGGGCTGATCTGAGGTTGATGGGGGCACAGTGGGCTGATGTTAGGTCTGATGGGGGCACAGTGGGCTGATCTGAGGTCTGATGGGGGCACAGTGGGCTGATCTGAGGTCTTATGGGGCACAGTGGACTAATCTGAGGTTGATGGGGACACAGTGGGCTGATGTTAGGTCTGATGGGGGCACAGTGGGCTGATCTGAGGTCTGATGGGGGCACGGTGGGCTGATCTGAGGTCTGATGGGGGCATGGTGGGCTGATGTGAGGTCTGATGGGGGCACAGTGGGCTGATCTGAGGTCTGATGGGGGCACAGTGGGCTGATCTGAGGTCTTATGGGGCACAGTGGGCTAATCTGAGGTTGATGGGGGCACAGTGGGCTGATGTTAGGTCTGATGGGGGCACAGTGGGCTGATGTTAGGTCTGATGGGGGCACAGTGGGCTGATCTGAGGTCTGATGGGAGCACGGTGGGCTGATCTAAGGTCTGATGGGGGCACGGTGGGCTGATCTGAGGTCTGATGGGGGCACGTGGGCTGATATGAGGTCTGATGGGGGCACAGCAGGCTGATCTGAGGTTGATGGGGGCAAAGTGGGCTGATGTTAGGTCTGATGGGGGCACAGTGGGCTGATGTTAGGTCTGATGGGGGCACAGTGGGCTGATCTGAGGTCTGATGGGGGCACGGTGGGCTGATGTGAGGTCTGATGGGGGCACAGTGGGCTGATCTGAGGTTGATGGGGGCACAGTGGGCTGATGTTAGGTCTGATGGGGGCACAGTGGGCTGATCTGAGGTCTGATGGGGGCATGATGGGCTAATCTGAGGTCTGATGGGGGCACGGTGGGCTGATCTGAGGTCCGATGCTGGCACAGTGCACTGATGTGAGGTCTGATGGGGCACACAGATTTTTTGTGTTTTATTTTTTCGGCGTGGTATAGAATGGTATTGAGTACCCACCTGGGTAGAGAAACTAGCCTTTCTCTAGGTATTCTTTGTGCTCCAATGTCCTCCTCCTCCTCTGGTTCAGCCCACACAGGGCTCATGTGGCCATGAGATGTAGTCGCAACATCTCCTGGCCCCTGACCAGCCAGATTTAACAGCATCTTTTCCAGGATATGAATCAGTGGAATGACGTTGTTCATCCCGTAGTCCTGGCGACTGACAAATAAAGTGGCCTCCTCAAAGGGCACTAGCAAATGGCAGGTGTCATGCATGAGCTGCAACTGGCTGACATCGAAGTTACACAGGGGAGTACCTCTGTTGGCTTGGATCATCAAGAAATTGTTTATGGCCTTTCTCTGTTCATACAGTCACTCCAACATATGGAGGGTGGAATTCCGACGGGCGGAAACGTCACGTATCAGCCTATGTTGGGGGACGCCGTTCTGCTGCTGTAGCTCAAGGAGGGTGTGCTTTGCGGTGTAGGAGTGGCTGAAGTGCATGCAAAGTTTCCGGGCCATTTTTAGGATGTCTTGCAGATGGGTAGAAGACTTTAGGAATTGCTTGACAACCAGATTGAACTCGTTCGCCATGCAGGGTGCATGGCACAGCCCTCCTTGACGCAGCGCAGACACCATGTTCTTCCCGTTGTCTGTCACCATTGTTCCGATTTTGAGCTGTTGTGGGGAAATCCAGGATTGGATTTCTTGATGAATGACGCAGAGCAGTTCCTCCCTGTGTGACTCCATTCGCCCAGGCAAACGAGGTGTAGGACCACGTTACACCACCGTGCCCTGCACATGTGGTATGCTGGTGGGGCACTGTGAATTGTACCTTCAGTGGAGGCTGAGGACACGGTGGAGTGTGAGGAGGCAGACATTGTCGCAGGAGCGAAGGTATGAGAATGTGGAGGCGGAAGCGGCATCACCTGGCCAAGTTGCTGGTGTTGCTGTGCAGGAACCACATTTATCCAGTGGGCCATAAAGGACATATACTGTCCCTGACCGTAATTAGAGCTCCACACATTGGCGCTGCTGTGAACTTTGGCAGACACCGACAGGCTCAAGGACTGGGCCACCTTCTGTTCTATATATTTGTGCAGGGCTGGTACTGCATGTTTCGCACAGAAATGATGGCTTGGAACTCTCCAACTCGGCTCGGCACAAGCCATCAGTTCTCTGAAAGGTTCAGAGTCTGGCACTTGGAAAGGGAGGAACAGCAGCACCAGCAACTTGGCCAGGAGCACATTCAGCTTCTGCGCCGTTGGATGTGTACACGCATAATGCTGTCTCTTGGCAAAGGCTTCGCTAATCGATTGCTGATGGAATGACTGGAGGAGCAGTAGGAGGAGGAGCAGGAGCATCAGATGATGGGAAGGACAGACAGCTCCCTTCAGCTGAGGTGGTGGAACCTTGACTGCCTGAAATCTGTTGGGCGCCACTGGTTGATGCTGCGGATGCTGTGACTGCTGCTGCTGCAGGCTGGACCACCGCACTGGAGCCATGGTTCTCCCAGGCCACTCTTTGGTGACGCTGCATATTTTGACGCAGGGTCATGGTGCCAACATTGGCACCCAGGCCACACTTCACCTTCTGCCCATAGATTCTACAAATAGCTAGGTTGACCTCACCCCGCAGCTTAACGAAAAAATGCCACACCGCCGAGTACATTAATTTACCCTCAACATTCTTCACTGACTGGCTGCTACCGCCACTGCCTCCTCGAACCGCTGCACCACTACTTTTCGGCCCGATAGGCTCCTGCGAAGCGGGTGGTCTACCTCGGGCATGTTTGGCTCCCAACCTCCCACTGCTGCCACCCTGCTGACTCCCGGCCACGCTAGCGACCTGCTGGCTCCAAGCTGCCACCCTCTTCTCCTGATGATGATGAAGGCCCTAATACACACGGCTCCCAAGTGCGATCGGCTTCATCATCATCGAGTAGTGTCTGCACGTCGCTGATGTCCTCCTCGACTGTCTGTGTGTCAGGAGCCTGACCGCGCGGAACGCTAGCTCCCACGCCACACTCCTCATCACTACTTGCCTGCCTAACTGAGAAAGCTGCGGATGTCTCCTCCACATCTTGGCTGCTCAGTAGCTGCTGACTGTCCTCCAGTAGCTGCTGGCCCTCCTCCAGTAGCTCGTCCTCGCTGTAAAGTGGAGCTAACCCCACAGCATACATTACTTCTCTGACTGACGGAACAGAAAAGGACAGAGGCAGGTTGAGGATAGGTGAACGCACAGGGCCTGCTCTCGGGCCATGCCAACTAAGGGTTGTGTCTGATGAACCCACCGATTCTTGACTGGGGGTCACTGAAGTCATTTGGGACAATGTCGAAGACCGAGTCAACCATTCAAGAACCGCTGAGTTGCTGGTCAAGGCACACGTAAAAGTTAGTAGATAAACAGGACGCTCTTCAATAGTATCCACAATCGTCACATATATAAATGAGGCCAACGTTTCGGTCCCTTCCAGACCTTGATCACGGCTTATAACAATATACAGAACATACATAAATACAATACAAGACAAAATAAAGTAACCATAAATACATGACACAGACATAACTTTTTTTTAGTATAACATACAGTATGAGGATGTATAGAAAAAAGTAGTGATCACCAGTAGGTGGCAGTTTATGTAGCTGGTGGACAGAACTCACCGAGCATGCGCAGAGGGCAGGGAAGGCGAGCAAGGGCAAAGCTTGCCCTTAACTCGCTGTTGAAGTGAAATATATATATGGAAAGCCTGTCAAAGCCACACGGAATGATAGAATTTTAGTCAAAATAGGTCCAATTGTCAACAGAGCTAGAAAAAAGTAGTGATCACCAGTAGGTGGCAGTTTATGTAGCTGGTGGATAGACATATAAAATTGTCCTAGTATAATGTATTATTGACACAAGTAAGTAACACATTTGTAAGATTTGTTAGTCACACATATTACTGGTCTATAACTAAAAGATTTATCCCCTGTTGGTAAGGTCAAGTGACCCACCTAGTTATGAATTATATAAAACATGTAAACTATAGTCACGCCAATAGTAATATAAATATATATTAAGGGATATTATGCCTACATATGACCATATGAGTCCCATAAATGCAACCAATATTCTACTATAACAACTATTAGACAAGGAACTCATTTTAGATCAACACTCCCAGGGTATACGAAAAAATTAAAACCCACGAATTCCTTTTGTGGTGACTAAAGATGAGCGAGCACTAAAATGCTCGGGTGCTCGTTATTCGAGACAAACTTTTCCCGATGCTCGGGTGCTCATTTCGAGTAACGAACCCCATTGAAGTCAATGGGAGACTCAAGCATTTTTTGCAAGGGACCAAGACTCTGCCTAGGGAAGGCTGGGTGAAAACCTGGAAACATCAGAAAATGATGGAAACACCACGGAAATGGACAGGAAACAGCAGGGGCTGCACGCATGGATGCCTCTGAGGCTGCCTTATCCCACCATTACCCCAAATT